>PVKS010005264.1:0-86416 GCA_004027875.1 Aplodontia rufa
TTTTAAGAACATTGACTGTTATTTTTAAAGTGCAAAATCCACTGCCGTAACTATTCTCCTAATACGTCAGGTGTACTTCCCTTCAATTTGTCATATGCCCCTTGGCCAGACCAATGCTGGTAAAATCTTCAGTCTAAAAATACGTTTCTTGAGTATCTACTTTGTGCCAGGCACTATGGCTATAACAGTGAACAAAATAAATAAGGCTCATCCACTAATAAAGGTGATAGTCTAAGTGCAGGATAAGAGATAATAAGTAAACAAGGAATTAAAAAAAAAGTGTGAGGGGCTGGAGCAGTGGCTTGGCAGTTACGGTGCTTGCCTGGCATGTGCAAGGACATGAGTTTGAAACCCAGCACCACATACACAATGAAGTATCAGAGCAATGAAAGCCACGTGAAAAACTAAACAAAAATTAATTCTTTCTCTCTCTCTCTCACTGTCTCTCTTTCTTTAAAAAAAAGTGTGAGAGGTTTTATGATAAAAGAAGTAAAGGATGCTACAGGAATAACTCAGAAGTCTTGTCCCTATTTGTCTTTTAAAAATTTTCCATCACTTAAAAGAAAAACTCTATTCTTCTGGGTATGATATAGAAGATGCTCTGCCTCCTCCCTTTCTCTCCTGTTTCATCTTCCCACATGTCCACTCCAGTTGTACTGAATTAACAGGTTTTCCATTGAAGAATGACAGGCTACTGCACACCTCCAATGCTGTTTCTCATTTTCGAAATGCCCTCTCCTCAATAAATACCACTTCATCTCTCACGTTCCTCTTCAAGTCTTTCTTCCTTTATTTACTGTTACCTTCTCAATGTCATCCTTGACTTTACTAGCCAATAAGTCTGTTCCAAAGCATTTTATAACTACATCTATTGCAGCACTTCAATTCCCACCTTAAAGGGATGCAGAACTCTTCTAGCATTTCCTTTACCAAATAGAAACATATCCAGGGAGGAGGAGTGGAATTATTCTTGTAACTGCTAGACCACAGGGCATTAATGGAAAGATGGCTCCCATCTCTTAAAAATCTATTGTTCTTTCTGATAAGCCCTCCTGTATCAAGGCAGTATTGTCTGCTTCACATTTTCTAAAGTTTGTTAAACTGCTTTGTAGATCACTAATTTTTTCATTATAAAAATATATAATGAGGAACAGTTTGTATATATGTTTTTTTCTCTTTCCACATTTTTTATTGGTACATTACATTGCACACCATGGGATTTCTTGTTACAAATTCGTGCACACACACAATGTAACAACATAATTTGGCCAGTATCATTCCCCAGCACTGCCCCCCCACCCCCCTCTTTCCACTCTTGGTTTCCCTACTGATATCCCTTTGATTTTCATGAGACCTTCCCCCTCCCTTCTTGTCATTTTTCTTCTCTAGCTTCCACATGAGAGAAAACATAACTCTAGACCTTCCGAGTTTGGCATATTTCACCTAACATAATGGAACATAGTTCCATTCATTTTCCTGCAAATGACAATTCAATTTTTCTTTTTGGATGAATTAAAAATCCATTATGTATATACACAACATTTTCTTTATCCATTCACCCACAGATGCACACCTAGGCTGGTTCCATCGTTTGGCTATTCGGAACTATGCTGCTAGGTAAGCATGTATCACTGTAATACAATGATTTTAATTCTATAGGATAAATACTGAAGAGTGGTATAGCTGTGTCATATGGTGGTTCCATGCCTAGACTTTTGAGGAACTGCCATACTGATTTCCACAGTGGTGTAAAAGTGTTTCTTTTTCTCCATATTCTCTTTGGCATTTATCATTTGTATTCTTGATGACTGCCATTCTGACTAGTGTGAAATGAAATCTCAGTGTAGTTTAATTTGCTTTTTTCCTAATTGCTAACTGCTAATGATGTCAACATCATTTTTTCATAATTTTTTGGCCTTGGTTAAATTTATTTCTAGGCTATTGTGAATGGAATTTTTTCCTGATTTTTCCCAATAGATTCATTGTTGGTTTATACATTTGCTTCACCTTTAAGGTTCTTTCAATAAATAACCCAGATTATTACTGAAATCCTTATATTCCAAAATAATATTTAGCTTCACTAAATGAAATACTCATTAAAGATAATCATTAGGTGATTCCTGACCTTCCAAACAGATGTATAATAGAATCAAATACTAACAGACACGAGGACTATAACAGCCAACATTTAGTAATGAGTACCTTAGAGAATTACCTGTGAGGGCTGTGGTCTTGGAGGCACTGCAGGAGGTTGGGCAACAACTCCAGCCTGTTGTTGTCCTGTGTGAATATGCAAGTCTTCTTTTTAGCAAATATATAGTCACTTTGCTAATAGAAAAAACAGGCTGAATCAATGTGACCACATGATAAACATTTCTAAGAAAGCTTCATAACTATCAGATGGCAAATACTATCTTGTACAATAGCCTATCATGATTGTTCCTCAGACCTCATTTCTCTTGTGATTTCTATTACTTAAGGACTCTTGAAAAGCCCTATTTCCCTACAGGAATACATTTTTGTCTTCTCCCCTATATTTCTGATTGTTCTTTAGCTATCATATATGAAGACTAACAATTTTTTCTTTTTATTTAACAATTCACTCTACCAGTTCTATATAAATAATTCTAAATAACACACCTATCTTTCTTTTCTCAAAGGGCCAGTGGCCTGTTTATTTACACTTTCCCTCCCCATTCTAAACTCATAACTGAAACGCAACTTCATTACCCTCTGCCCCTAACTTCTATTCAATCAATGTAATAACAATACTTCCAATTGTATAAACGTTAAATCTTCAAGTTATGACTCTTCCCTCCCTTTCATCAGCCATATTCAGGTCTCTTACTCCTCTCTCTCCATTCCTAATCACTACATCTTCTTTTTAAATTTCCTGAATTATCTCTCAGGTTCCCTTCTTTATTATTTCCATTTAAATACACTTTTGATAGTAACTAAGGAAAAGCATTCCTCTCATATGATGATGTCTTTAATCCAGGTTTTTCCCCCCCCAGAAAAATACAATAAATAAGACATACTAAATAGCTAGGCACAGTGACACATGCCTAGAATCCCAGAGGCTTGGGAGGTTGAGGCAGGAGGATTGCAAGTTCAAAGCCAGCCTCAGCAACTTAGTGAGACCCTGTCTCAAAATAAAAAATAAAACAGACTGACTGGGAATGTGGGTCAGTTGTTAAGTATCCTTGGGTTCATTCCCTGATGTCACCAAAAAAAAAAAAAAAAAAGAAGAAGAATGGAAATAAAAGTTGCATATCTTGGATCAACTTTAAAACTAAAACTAAATGATAATATGCATTGCACTTCTTAGGCCCCTACCTGTGGTAACTGTAAAGGTCCGATTCATATCTAAGGATGATGATCTAGAATGAGAGGGCTGTGGCCTTGGAGGGGGCGGTGGTGGTGCAGTGTTATCAGGTGAAGTTCCTGAATGAGACCTGCAAAATTCACCCCACCCCAGAAACAATTGATCATGCTTCTTATATTGGAAAATTTTTTAAGCATTCAAACATGGCTAAGCAGCAAATGACCTTTCTAAGATAATATTTTCTTAAACAACACTTATACAAATATAACCATAAATTAAGATAGCACTATTTATATGCTGTTCCCTAAGCAAGGGATTGTTCAATACTGTAGAACATTAAAAAAAAATTTTTAAATTTGGAAAAGTTAGTTGTCAACATGATTTTAAGCTAGAATGCAAGTCATAGACTGCTTCTCCATTCGACTAAAGGTAATATTAATCTGAAAAACTTTTTTCACAAAAGAGAAACTCCCCTTTCAAATATGGGTTATCCTTCAAATTATTAAAGTTTGGAGTTTAGTGAGCTGAGGTTGAGCCACCAATCTGAGATGTCCATTCTGTTTTACCAAAGACCATCTTACTTAAGAAGTGACTATATGTAAGCTCAACTGGCTCTAGAGATTCACTTCTTTGCTACTGGCAATCTGGTCTTCATATTCAGGGACAAAAAGAATAAAATTCAAGATGACTGAGAGCTCTTAAGAAACACAGGAAGAACTACAAGTAAAACTGGAAAAGAACCCAGCAGCCTTCTGACTCTGTGAAGTTCCTTGGAAATTTTGTATTATTCGTCTCTTTCTATAGCCTCCAGATCTGTGGCAAAAGAATATTTACCATACACAAAAAATGAGGAGAGAAATACACTTCTGTCCTGCACATAGCTTTCAGTGGATGGCAAAGCCCTCACAGACAAATCTCTTGTCAATTTACACCCTATCCCACACAATTTGTTTGTGCTTAAGGTTAGACATAATATAGAACTTCAGGCCTGGGGGTCTGGTATTTTTCTTTCTTTCTTTCTTTCTTTTTTTTTTTTTTTGGTTAAAGAGAGAGGGACAGTGAGAGAGACAGAAAGAGAGAAACAACTTTATTTAGTTTTTCACATGGCCTTAGTTGCTCCAACACTCAGTTTTGTACGTGGTGTTGGGGTTTGAACCCGGGTCCTCGTGCTTGCCAGGCAAGCGCCGAAACCCCTGAGCCACCGCTCCAGCCTGGTATTTTAAAACACCACTGACTATGCTCCATGATTTTCTAAAATACAAATTCATTTGGTACTTGCCATAGCTTATACATTTATTGCTTTAGAGTCTCACAGTTCTGTTTAGGTACAAAAAGGACTATGTTAAACTTCTACTACCAATTAAGTTATCAGCTCTTTTTAGAACATCCATAAAATATTTGAAAAAACAAAAACAGGGTTTCTTTTGATTTTCTATTCAAGTTGGAAAGAATGAAAATTATTTTTCTTTTACATATTACCAACAGGAACCTAATAACCTTCAGAAAAGAAAATAATTTGTTCTTGGTTCAAAATAATTTTAAGTATTAAATTTCATCAACAAAAATTCATCAAGATATTTTAACACATTTGTAATTGACAGAAATACTGACCTTTGACGAGTTACATTGCTCCCGATCTGTTCTGGGTCAGAAGTAAAGGAGTCTGAACTACTGTAACCATCTGCTGATAAATGGGATATATCCTATTTAATAATAATCATTTCTTTACTTTTTGCTCTAACCTCACAAATCTAAGTGATGCACCACTTCAAATCAGAGATATTCAAAGATTGCTCATAGGCTAACAGTTCACCCTAATGTTTCTAATTGTATAAAATTAAGTACTGATCCAATAAATCATGCATATTTATACAGGAGGCAAAACAAATTGTAGTGTAGAAAAATTAATATTTAATGATACAGAAATATTCAAAATAAGTCACAAAATGGTATATGTACTAATTTCATATTATATAGAAACAGAATTACAGATTGAGTAACCCTTTCTGAAATGCTAGGAGCCAGAGATATTTTAGGTTTCCAATTTTTTTTGGATTCTCAAATATCTGCATATACATAATAAGACCTCTTGGGGTTATCTAAACATAAAATTCATTTGTTTCATGTACACCTTAAACACACAGCCTGAAGGTAATTATATATAATATCTTTAGTGTGCCTTTGTTTTGACTGTGACCCATCACATGAAGTCAGGTGTGGCAGTTTCCATTCGTGGTGTGCTGTCAACACTTAAAATGTTTGGGATTCTGAAACATTTCAAATTTTAGATTTTCATATTAGGACTGCTCAACCTGTTATACATGCAGAGTGAGGATTAAATTGATAATTTTTGTTAACCACAGTCATTTGCAGGATAGTGAGAATAATAATTATCTTCTTGTTCATCTATTACATTTCTGCAGTTAGTGTGAACTGTTTTTTAATGGAAAAATACCACCTTCAAAGAACAAATTAAGAAATATTTAAAATAAAATGATTTAAAAATATTTAATATGAAAAATAGAAGTCTGGGGCTGGAGTGGTGGCTCGGTGGTTACGGTGCTTGCCTAGCATGCACGAGTACACGGTTTAAACCCTAGCACCCACGTACACAACTAAGTGTCAGAACAATGAAAGCCATGTGAAAGACTTGTTCTCTTTCTCACTGTCCTTCTTTCTTAAAAAAAAAAAAAAAAGAAAAGAAAAGAAAAGAAAAATAGAAATCTGACATGAAATAAAATATGCTGACAATAATAAAATTTATTAAATTAGCTAAGGGTCCTTGATTTTTCTATTTCCTTAAAGTCTTAGAAATCAGGAGCAAACCCCAGAAAATGACTAACAATTGAGACAGGAAAAAAAAACAAAACAAAAAAACCTCCAAGTACAATCCGAAGGAATACTATATACATCTTCAAGAGTCATAAATTAAAGGACAGGTTATTTGGCTTAATTTCATTTCAAAACTTATTGTTTTGCTTTTTCTTGTCCCATCATGGAATTACTTAGTTGGCAAAAGAATGATGCTAAAATGAACATATTTCCAGCTGGATGTTCTAACACCTGTGTCAATTTTTAGATATCCAAGACTGAACTCTCATTCTTTCTCCACAAACCTGCTATTATGACAGTCTTCATCATATTCCAGTTGCAGAAGCTAAAACCCTTGAAATCACCCTTGATTTTTTCTCTATCTTATTCCACACAGGTAGGCAAACTCTGTGATTGTTTTTTTTTTTTTTTAAAGATGTTCGGAAATTTTTTTTTTGTAATAGAGATATTAGGAAACACACTTGGGTCCATGCCCTATGGTGTCTGTCCCCTACACTTCAGTGTTTTTTTTTAAATTGGTTCTTTAGTTAGGTATGCATGACACAGATTATATAAAATGGCATAATTATAAAAGCATGGAGTTTAACTTGTTCTAATTCAGTCTCCAGTTTTTCCCTTTCCCCTCCGTTTTTTTAATATACATTACATAAGATATATAATGACATATTTATAAAAGTCTTGTTTTAACTCAGTTCCCAGTATTTCTCCTTCCCCTCCTTTCCTCCTACCCATCTTCTTTATCTTTTTAAGTGAGAGAGAGAGAATCAATTTTATTTAGTTTTTCATGTGGCTTTCGTTGTCCTAACACTGTTGTGTACACAGTGTTAGGTTCAAACCCATGTCCTCGAGTATGCCAGGCAAGCACCACAACTGCTGAGCCACTACTCCAGCCCCCCTTTTCTTTTTAGATATACTTGACAACAGGATAAAAAATCATTTTTATAAAAGCATGCGGTATATATGCTGTGGTCTTTTTCCTAGAAAATATTCAAAATATAGCCCCAAATCTGACTACTTTTCAGTACGCCCACTGCTACCACTCTAGACTAAGCCATTCTCTACTCCTGCCTGAATTATTATAATGTTCACCTAAACTGTCTCTCCCTGTTTCAGCTCTTGCCTTCTTTTGGTCTGTTATCATTAGAACAGCCAGAGACTCTATTTTTTTTTTTAAAGGAAGTTGAGATTATTTTACTGTTCTATTTAGAACCTTCTAAACGTTTTCCAACTGAGTAAAGGTCAAAGTCTTATACTGCTCCTTGTTACTGTTCTACCACTTGCGACCTCAGACTTGCCAAACCTGCTGCTGCAATCAGCAGAAGCACATTTCTTGTCTAGGGCTTTACTTGTTTTCTATACCTTTAATTCATCCTCCCTCAGAATTCACACAGCTGAATTACCTGCTCCTTCAAATTTTAACTCAAATGACACTCTTTGGTAAGGACCTTTTTGACCACTTTATTTAAAATGGCATGCATTCTTCCATTTCCAGCCTTATTTTACATATGATATCACCTACCTTCTAACTAAGAGTTGCTAGCCAGCCCCCCCACACCCATTTTCTACTTTCTCTTAAAGTACATACACTCTATATAGAAGATGCTTTTCTGTGTTGTTCACTACTAAATCCCCTAGAATAGAAACTGGCACATAATATCTACTTAACGTTGGCCGCATGCATAGATATCTCCACAATGTTCTGTGAGGGAAAAAAAAAAAAGAATTCACAAGGAAGAGCCAGTGGAGCAACTGCGAGGGAGGGCAAGCCGGTGGCCTGCCCGAAGCAGGGAGCAATGAAGGGAGGCCATTTATTTGTAGACAGGCTAGGCTGCGTAGAACAACTGACTACCTTCTACTTTATTCAGTGAAGACAGCACTAACAGCTACACATTTGAATTATTTGGACTCAAAATGCATCCACACTTAATAAACTTCAAATGGAAAATGTGAGGCTTCCTTTTACTTACTTACTTACCTACAGTATTTCCAGAAGCAAATTTCACTGATGAATTTATCTTATTTTCTTCCGAAAGGTCAGATGGTTTTACAAGTAACGGGCTAGTGGGATTAGTATGATCTAGTAGAGAATTAACAGGTAAAAATACAAATAAAGGAATTTAAATTGATAAATTCATAAAGCTCAGAATACATGACTTTATTTAGATATTCCAAAGTGGCAAATAAACTCATGAGATATTAGACAGAGCAATATATATACATATGTGTGTGTGTATATATATATATATATATAATTTTATTTTAAAGAGAGAAGGACAGTGAGAGAGAGATAGAGAGAGAGAGAGAGAGAATATCAATCAATTTTTATTGAGTTTTTCACATGGCTTTCACTGCTCTGACATTTAGTTGTGTACGTGGGTGCTGGAGTTTGTGCCAGGCAAGTGCCGTAACCACAGAGCCACCATTCCAGGCCCCAGAACAATATTTTTAATAAAAATAAATGTAAACTGGTTTAATTGAAATTTTGTTATCTTTCAAAATAGAAACTTTCACTAAAATGTTTAGTCTAAAATGAAGGGAAATTCCAGGAGTTCAAGCAAAACAGACGAATTACAAAATTTATACAAAGACCAAAATTTATTTTAATATATATATATATCTCCTCAGTTAAAAACTGAACACACTCTACACATAAATTCACAATAGTGACCATAAAAACTCACAATGTTAGATAAGTCACATTTTCATATCCTTATTTTACAACTTTATAATTTAAGATGAATAATTTTCTTTAAAAAACTGGAGTGGTGGCTCAGTGGTTGTAGCGCTTGCCCGGTATGCGCAAGTACATGTGTTCAAACCCCAGCATACACGTAAACAACTGAGTGTCAGAGCAATGAAAGCCATGTGAAAAAACTCAATAAAAATTGATTCTCTCTGTCTCTTTCTCACTGTCTTTCTCTCTTAAACAACAACAACAAAAAACCAAACTGCAATACAGGGGCTGGAACGGTGGCTCAGTGGTATTGAACTTGTCCGGCATGTGTGAGGACCTGGGTTCAAACCTCAGTATACACAACGAAGGGTTGGAGGAAGGAAAGCCAGATGAAAAACTAAATAAAACTGATTCCTTCTTACTCTCCCTCTCTCTTTAAACAAACAAACAAAACACTTGCAATACAGTGCCTGGGACGGTAGCTCAGTGGTTAGAGTTCTTGCCTTGCATGCATGAGAACCTGGGTTCAAACCCCTGCACCACATACACAACTAAATGTTGGAGAAACAAAAATCAGATGAAGAAACAGAACAAAACAAAAACTGCAGTATAGGTGGGCATAGTGGCTCATGTCTGTAATTCCAGCAGCTCAGAAGCTGAGGCAGGAGGACTGAAAGTTCACTGCCAGCCTCAGCAACTTAATGAGACCCTAAAGAGCAACTTGGTGAGATCCTGTCTCAAAATAAAAAAAAAATTTAAAAAATGGGCCAGGAATGTGGCTCAGTGATTAAGCACTGCTGAGTTCAATACCTAGTATCAAAACACAAATAAACTGCAATATAAGCCAACAAATGTGTATATGTACAAACAACTGCAGAAAGCATAGGTTTAAAAAATAAGCAATTGTGAAAGAAATCGGTACCTTCAGAGAATAATTACTTATGTGTTTTAGATGGAAACTAAACTAAAATACAATCTAGTATAACTTTCTTACCACTGCCAGTTCTTTTAAGTTCCATTTCCTGCATGTGGATTTTGCTTGGAGTCATACGAATGGGAACTGGATGAACAATAGCAGTATCCTAGAGACAATGAGTAAATACAGAAATCGTATTTGAAATGTAAATTTAATACCATTAAATAATCAAAATTCACAATGCTGTAAAAACTGATGGGCAGATTTTTCATTTACATTAAGGGAAACATTAAAATAAATTTTTATAATTAAAAGCTCCAGAATTATATTAAAAATCAAGTCTATATTTTACATGTCAAAGAATTTGACATTCTAAATTGAGTGATTAAAGATTTACACTAAAAATACTATTATAAAAACATAGTTCAAGACAATATTCAAACAAATTGTAAAATAAGTCTGATGAAATTATGCAACTTTTAACCCCTGAGGTTAAAGTGAACTGTTTCATGAAAACCCAAAAACTAAAAACTCATTTTCATAAACTACTTAAGAAACTTTGATACTTTTCTCACCTATAAAACAAAAATAATGAGTTTTACTGGAATAGTATACAATACATCCACTCTACAGAATAGTTCAAACTGATTGCCTCAAAATTTAGCTAAAATTTCACAAAGGAACCCATTATTTTTATTTCAGAGAAACAAGTAATAGTTCCCCCGTCTAACTTGCTAATACTTTTCTCCCACCATTTCCATGACAGTTAATACATCTAATATTTCTAAACTTTGTGAGTGGCAATTTTAGAAGCATAAAGGAGCTAGCTGTATAGACTTTTGAAAAGAATGAAAGAGCAAAGGCACTGAAGAGAAGATGAAGACTAATGGTAGCAACTCAGAACAGGCAGAAGAGTGCAGTGCCTCTGGAACGTGGAGATGCCTGGACCTAACCCCTGGGAGAGGAATCAGAACCAGATTAAGCATGTGACTTTGCAGTAACAAACCAGCTGAAAACCATGGCCAAGACAGCTTGGCTCCTTCTATGAGGAATCAGCTCATACTTTGTATGTGCTGCAATTAAAAACTCAACTTGAGATCCCTAAATTGCAAATATCTGTAATGAGTTAAGTTTATAATATAGCGTAGAGGATGTTGAATTTTACTTTACACCAGGCACTACTGTGGTGATAATACTGAGTTAACACCAAACCCTTGAGAGGGAAAGTTATGTTCCTGCATGTGGTCATTTATTTGACGAGTCTCCTTGGCCTACTCTTATCGTCTCTTATAACAAATTCTTTATTGCTACTTTTTATTTTTATAGCTACTATATTGACAAAGTCATTCAAAGTAATTTCCTGCCCTTACACCTGAGAAAATCTGAACATGATTAATATTTATCCTATTAAGCCTGAAATAACACCTCCTCTAAAACCCTTAAAATTGTAGTTATAAAAACCAGTATTATAGACGGATCAGTTTAGATTTCCCATGTAATAGTGAGTGACTCTCAAAAAAATGTTTATAATAATACACATAAAATAGTTTGTTATAGTTGTGATTATTAAAAAACATGGCTTTATAAAAAGAGTATTTTCTTAATTTACAATTTTTTATACTGCCAGAGGTTTAATCTGGTAATCTGGTGTGTGTGAGTTGTTTCCCACTGTAGTTGGATTTTTCTTTTAGCTGATGATTTTGAGTGTCTTTTTGTATATTTCTTTCTTGCAGTCTGCACATGTCTTTTACACATTTCGTCTGTATTGTTCTTTTCTAACTGATACACAGGAGCTTTAAAACATATTTTGCATTCATTTTCTCAGTGTGTGACAAATATGTTCCTCTTACTAAGTTTTGTGTTTTCATGTTCTTCGTATGTTTATAACTACATAATTCCAATTTAGTCCAATTAATTAATTTTTTAAAAATTTGTACCTTCTTAAAAAATATTTTCTCTTGTCCCAAAGTCTAAAATATATATGACTTCCTTTCAATGTTTATAATCTTGCCCTTACATTTACTACTTTATCAGAAGGGAAAGATTTTTGTTTTAAAATATGATGCCAGGAAAGCAGTTAAGTTTGGTTTCATTTATTCCTCTCAAATGTTCCTTAAACATACCTGTAGATTACGTTTTGGGCAGTTTTTTCAATACATCCATTATATTAATTTGTATCACCCTAAACACAATATGGATTACGTGAGTGGTTAATATATTAACAGGTAAAACTGTCTGTGAAGGTGATTTTCTCATTTTCTACTTCCTTCTGGTCACTTTTTTGCTTTATGTATTTTTTTTCTTTATGTATTTTTAAGTTAGCAGGTACAACATTAAATATGTTATCTTTAAAGAGAATGTAATTTTTCATTTAATTGTACATACCAGGAAAAGCACTGCTCTCTATGTTTACAATTTTAGTTGCAGAAATTATTGTTTTGAGAGTCAGAATTTAACATTCTAAGTAAGATCAAAGGAAAAAGAAATGATAGCACGTGTGAAAATAAGTTCTTATTCCAAACCCAAAACAAATTAGGGAAAAAAAGGGGTGCAAACTTTAATTTGTAACAGTAATCTAATACATATTCTTTGTGTACAAAATCAGATTATAACATTCAAAATAGCTGGAAGTATTAACTAGTACTTTTATACATTTGTGGTACAAAAATGTGAGGTCAATAACTCCAAGAAAATCAGGAACATTCTATAACTTTGTTGTCTCTACCAACAAAACAATATTTTGTAGCACACTGTATTTACACAATTATTGGTTACTGTGGGCCTGCAATTTGCCAGCAGAAGATGGCAGTACTTTGATGAGCCTGACACAACCAGGTCTAACCTCAGACTAATACATTAGAAGTTGCATTTATGATTCTCATGTGCAGCAGGCAGCTTTCATAAGCATTTTAGCATCCACATGAAGAACCCAGAAATGTCTATAAACCTGAGTCCTAAGTCATGTGTGCCTTAAGATGCCAAAGTAACACTTTGTTTGCCCCAAACTAGTGTTCCTAAATATTAGGAGGCGGGGTGGGGGAAGTGGGATGGCTGGCAGGCAGGTTCTGCCTAGTCAAATTACCCAAAGACTTTAGCAAACCCATTTCTAATCACCCATGGCACATCTGTGTCATATATTTGGGTACAATTTTATATAATGTAGCACTTTATGGAATACTCATATTAATCTTATGTATCTAAGTTTTCAATATGCCTTAAATCCTATTGTCCTATCTGTCTGGATTTAGCCCTGCCTACGTTTCATTCCCATGTCAGGGATTTAGGTGTTAAACCTCTTTGATCTCTCCTGCTTCAGTTAATTCTTCCCATTGTTGCTTGAGTGATCTTGCTCTTATCCCTTCCTAGCCCATTTCATCCTAGTACTCTGTGATCGCTCCTGGTGCCTACAAGGTAAAGTTCTGTTCCTTATTCTAGCATACTAAGATTCTCTCAATTTACTTTCAACTACATTCTCAGCCCCATCATTTCCCCATAGGTATGTGCACCCTATGCTATCACCATACTGAACTGATCCTGCTCACGGTACTCTCGCTGCCTGGAATAAATACCCTTGTCTATTTTGCCAACGCCTATTTTCAGTCAAGACTCAGCATATAGGTATAACCTCTTGTGAAATCCTTCTCACACACACTGGGCTGGGTTAGTTAGCCAACTCCTTCTCTGCCTACAGCTTTGTTCAGCTGGAAGTTAGAATCTCAATTTCACTGCAACTCTGAGAGTATTACCTAATAATTAACCACTCCAGTGTGCACATGAGGTCACCACGATGTGCTGAGGGTGTTTCTAAGTGCTAAAGAACAGTTTGAAGCTTTTCGTAGATTTTTAATTTTATTGAGCAAATGGTTAATTATCAAGATTTAGTTTCTTTTTAATATTCTATTAAATATTTTCAAAATTAAAAAGTGCTTGCCTGGCATGTGTGAGGACTTGGGTTCAATCCCCAATACAACCAAAAAAGTAAACAAAAAAATCCAACATTGAAAGACATGTTAAATTCATTAGAATTAAAGTTTTGTTTTTTTCTTCCCCTGGGTGATTCCCTTCTAATCTGAATGGGCTTCATTTGCTTACTTATAATCTTTATTTTTATAAGCCTTGCAAAGGATCATTGTATTGACGGGTTGTGTTCTACAAATAGGCAACATTTCAAGTAAGTATTAAATGAAGGTTGAAAAACTCAGCCTCTAAAAGCTCACAATTAGGAGAGAACAAGGCATTCTCCTAATTGAAAAACTAAGGATTACAGGGTAGAGAACAAAGTTCAGATTTAAGCTTGTCACCGTAAACGAAAAAAGGTATTTCTAGGTATCAGATTATAAATATTTAAGAATGCCAATTTTAATGATCAAATTCAGAACTCTAATTTCAAGTTTAAAATGTCAATCATATCTTATTTTCCTATAGCCTCTTTTCTGCTGCACTGGAAACAAAGGAAAGTATACTTTCAAACACTCATAAATTAGGATATCATTTCTAAGAAGTAAGAACATCACTCATGTTAAGCTAAATATTCCTCTATATTTCCTGCCAGTCATGATTCTATTTTGCCTCTGAGCTTTAGATTTTTATACATAATGTTCTTGCTTTGTCTGACAGAGTTCTAATATTATGTGATTATTTTTACTGTCTTAGAATAAAATGGTTCTTTAATGCTAACAGAAACCTTTCTTTCCATAAAATACCTTAAGTAAATAAAATTAACTGGACTATATAACAATTAAGAGATAGAAATAATATAGAGAAACAAAACTTTAAGCTTAAAGACATTTAAAGGTGGAAATTTTAATTTATAGAACTTGTCATTCACTTTTCCAAGAAATCTTAATTATGGCTGCTAATACACAGCAAAATTTTCAACTATTGGCTTTATTATGTCTTCTGCATTTTCCAGATTAAAATAAAAGATAAATGCCTTAAATGTAGCCAGAGAAGCAAAAGGCATGGATAAATCTACATATTAACTGGCCCTTGAATACTTAATGAATTATAAACATTTAAAAATGCCCATATATTATGTTTGAATTTAAAGACTATAATAGCATCCTTTATATTTCAAATATAAATTCCTTAAAATTTTATAAGACACCAAAAATCCACTGATTTAAAATGAAGATATTGGGGCTGGAGCGGTGGCTCGGCACCACGTACACAACTGAGTGTTGGAGCAACTAAGGCCACGTGAAAAACTAAATAAAGTTGTTTCTCTCTTTCTCTGTCTCTCTCACTGTCCCTCTCTCTTTAAAAATAAATAAATAAATAAATAAATAAAATGAAATTAAATGAAGATATTTTAAGTGCTACTTCTCCAAATCCATATTAAATGATAAGACCACTTTTATAGTTAATTAATAATTGCTGGCTGTTAAATCTAAGAATGCCTTGTGTCACTTTTTACATAGCTTTCTACTCAGCTCACTTTAAAAAAGTCCTTACTCTCTTCTTCCTTACCACTTATTTTCTTTTTTGTTTTTGGAAAGTGCTTATTAACATGTCCCTCTCTTTACAAGAAAAGTATTCCAGAGAGAAAAGGCAGGAGTGAAGGAGAAAAGTACTTTAGAGCTTATGATTTGAAAGTTTCAAACAAATTCAGGGTCAGGTGGGGCATAGATGAAATTAACTGTATGAAGATACAATTCATTTTTAAAATCAGGATATGAACTTTGTAGCATTTTCAAAGCAACACAGTAAATCACAGGAGGACAAGACGGGTTCCTCTGCACAAGAGGAGTCTTTGACAAATAGCTCTGTATTGTTTTACTGACTTTGATTCTAAGAGAACTTAACATATACATACATAAAAGCTATACCATTTGAAGTATTTAAAAAAAGATGGCACTATAAATATTTACATACACAGTACATATTACATGATGTATAAGCATACAAATAACATTTATGTGTCACTACAATGAAATATGCAGTATGCTTAATAAAACATACACTTAAATAGCAAATGACAAAATGGTTAACCAAATAAATTATCACAAAATGCTGCTTCAGACACATGTACCAAATTTTAAATGCATAGTTTTCTCTCACCAAAATAACTAGAAAATACAAGGAATGGCAAAAAAAAAAAAAAAGTTCTTTACAGCATTAAGCACACAAAACTTGAAAAGTCTGCCAACATTTCCCTCTAAGCACTACACTGAATCATGCATCTTGGCTAAAACCATAATGAATGGAAATTTGGGTTAATAAAATTAATTTCAAACAAGCAAGCTAAGTGATTGACTTACAGGATCAGCTGGTGCAATGTTAGAATCAAATTGGGTCAGAGTTTGTGAGCTTGAAGAGCGTTCACTAAATGTCTCCCACTGCTGAACAGACAGAGGAGAGACAAGTCAGCATGATGAGAAAGATGGAGTAAAAGATCACTGGAGAAGATTTAGCAAAGTAATTCAGAGGTTGCACTGCAAGTAGTGTTTCATTCTAATAAGATTCTGTAATTTTTATTTTTCCATTAACATTTTATAGTTATGTTGGGTCATTTTGTAATACAAGGCAAACAGTTTTACAAGCAAATATCAATCAAATAGTAATAATTTACTGTAATCTCTATGGAAGAGATTCAAAGTCTTAGAGAATTAAAACTCAAAACAATACTGGAACAGATTGTGGGTGATATAAATGGCCACCAAATGAAAATATATAGGGGTTTTTCTTGACTAGAAAAATAACTTCAAATCCTTCTTTTAAAATTCAAACGTTAATGCACTGATTTGGTGATGCTAATAAAGTTTTGACCAAAACAAAGCAAGTCAGTGTGACTTGCCAGTGCAACCCCTGAACGATGATTCTATTATGTTCGTGCACATATTGTATACATATGCATAGATACTTAATAAAATATAAGAGATAAAATGTAAGGAATTCTGGAATTAATGTACGTTTGAGCTTATGTCAGTCTACAGCAAGTCACCTCCTGCAATCAGCACTAAAAACAGGGTCATGCTAGTCCACAAGACAGAACTGCCAATCAGGCACCCCATCCCCATGCTAGAAAAATCAGAATGCGGCCACAATGAGAGCAAATCAAGCATTTGAGTATGTGTTATACACAGAAGACGTATATAAAGTACTACTTATCTAAAAGAGGTATACAAAGAAATACCATACCTCTTAAAGTAGGTGGTGATAATTCAATATTAACTACAGAAAATTCCATTTGTTTTGGAGATCTTAGTAATAAAACTGTATAGAATTTATACATCAAAATTGTATTAAAATTATCAGTTAAGCCTGATTCTTAAAAATTATCAGTCATCCTCCGAAGAGGGAAAAAATATCTACACATATACAATATATATACACACAAATGTTTGCACACAGACACACGACTACCTCATTAACCAAAATTCTTTTTATAATTCAGTTTGGGAAAGTATACAGTTTTATGCTTCAAAGTTCAACTTACTTATTTAAATAAGTAAATAAGTAAATAGAGTTATTTAATTTGAGAAGACATGTGGAAATTAGATATTAGCAAATGAGTGTGCACTGTTGAAAACTATCTACAAAACTGGGCAATACAACCATTCGACAACTTTTCCTGCATGTTAGCTTTAATATGAAAATGAAGATACACATAGAAATACTGTTGCACTCAAAAGTGTTTTATGGGGCTGGAGCGGTGGCTCAGTGGTTTTAGCACGAGGACCCGGGTTCAAACCCCAGCACCACGTACACAACTAAGTGTTGGAGCAATGAAGGCCATGTGAAAAACTCAATAAAGTTGTTTCTCTCTTTCTCTTATCTCTCTCACCGTCCCTCTCAAAAAAAAAAAAAAAAAGTGCTTTATGTATAAAAGTCTATAATAATTCACTTATATTGGGACATCGCTTTAGGGAAGTAATTTAACTATTAGTACAATTGGTTTTTTTCTTCAATGATTATTGTTGCCAGGATTTATAAGGAATTTTAAAAATCCTAACTTGAAAAAGTTCAGATTCAGAAGACTTTGCCAAAAGGAAGGTATTTACCTATATACCTTTTTGGGTGTTATGAGGTTTTGTCTTTATGGTTTTACAAGACTGTATGTAAGAAATCTGGATGGCAGAGAGTGAGACTTGTCTTCATGACTTCATGGTTAAAAGCACAAGGCTCTAGAAGCTGACTACTGCAATCTTAGCTGGGCTGTGAGAACTTAGCAGTTACATTCCATAACCCCTCTGTGCTTCAGTTTTACATGAAATAATACCACCTACCTCATAGGAATGTTCTGAGGATTTAAGGAGTTAATACATGTAAAGAGCTTTTTGAACAGGACTGGAACATCAAAAGTGCTCAGTAAATGTTAGGGAATCATCGTTAGTGTTATCCCCTATAACGCCTCATCCATATCCAGAGGTGCTGAACTAAAGTTGAAAAAATATTAGTGTTTTGATGGTAGACACTGAAAATATAATCTAAATTTTACATCCTGAGTAGTTTTTAAATAGGTATCATTAATATACCTTAAAATAAATGCTTTATTATTTTATTAGCATTTTGATTTCCCATATAAAGAGAAAAAATTCCAAATTTTTTTGTATTATTACCAAATACTACAAAATAAAGCTTGACAGGAATAGGTAAGCAGGCAAATAGTAGCTTCTGGAATCAGTACTGAGAAGCGACTTTCAACCCTAGTCTTTAATCACACATGATTTCATTTAAAATGAACATGAGCTCTGGAACTGAGATTCTTTAGGAGAGATGCTCTTATTTATAAACAGATAAAAGCAGACTAACAGTACTCTTTTATTCTCATAGTGCTCTTTTATTCCAGTAGCCCTCTCTACAAAAAACACGTATTAGTGGTTTATATCTGATGGTAGGACATATAGTGTACTGCTATAATGCTCAAGATAGTCTTGGCTGTGATTAGGTCTTCACAAAGCAGCAGCAAGTAGTGCAAAACTGTCAGTTACTTCTCTGTTTTCCAGTTGTTCCAAATTAACTAGGGTACTCCTTAATCTAGTGCTTTTCTGGCTTTAAAGAACATGGAAAGCACAAAAGCTTCCTCTTTCCTGAAAGTTAGCAAACTTTTATCTTTTCAGCATTATCAAAAAAATGATAATGGGGGAAAAAGGCAATTTGTTCACAAAGAGAACTGCTCTAACAGGCTGGAGCAGTGGTTTCCAAATGGAGTTCCACTGCACTAATGCTTAACAGAGGGACTTCAGGGGGTACTTCAGGGAAGGTGGGGCCTCAGGCCCTCTTCCTTAATTCTAACCAGAATGATCCTTCTATTTTTTTTTCCTTCTATTGTTTTATATGACAGAATTCCAGTCATTGGGGAGCAATACATTTATCTCAAATTCTGTTTTTCTTACTGTGCTTGGTCACATTTAATTAGGTAAAAAGCACTCCATTTTGTATTGAATGAACTAATTATACATATATAGTTTGGGTTGTAGAAAATACTTTTTTCATGTGGAAAGCTTGACTAGGGACATCTCATCACTTCCAATGTTAAGATCAGAAATGCATTAAAAGGACTGAGATGGCACTATGACTCACTGCACAAGGCAGCTGACTATGTATCAAAAGACCTGTGTTAAAATCTTAGCTCTTAATGCTCCCTGGAAATGAGATCTTGGCCAAGCCATTCACTCTGACTTTTAACTTCATTCATCTACTCCAACTAACTCACAATATTTTACTGGGGAGGAACAGAGGAAACCAAATGATGGTGTATGTACATGAAAAACCTCAAAAAGTCATGTATTTACAAACATTTATTTATCACAGCCATACTGCTCATCTATGCATGCATGTTGAAAGAACTCTACACTGAAATTACCCTATTTGGAACTTCTTACTTTAAAAATGCTCATTTTTAAATACAAAAAAAAAAGGAAGTTTTGCTAACCTCACTGCTTTGATTCAGCTCAGGCCAAGTCTGGTTTAGTGATGGCATTGATGGTGACTTGCTTGGAGGTGCTTCAGCAGGAGAGCCTGAATAACCTACCTCACTTGGTTGATCCCCAACATCTGGAATTAAAAACAGTGGAATCATTCATTAACAATGTATTTTATTTTGGAATATTTATGGATAAAAATGTTAGCAGATAATTTTCATAAGTAGTAATTTATAATCTTATTCCTTATGTTCCCAAAGTAAACACTTGTAACCATCAGACAACACTCACTCATACTACTTATGGTCTACCTGAAACTAGTTTTCTAACTTTTTATGGAAAAAAAAAAAAAAAACTCTAATCACTAAGGTAACTTTGAAAAATTAGGTTTTTGCTCAAATAAATTTGGGGAATGTTATAAATTCCCTGTTGGAACATTCCTATGCATATCAATATATCAAAAGACTTCAGATGTCCCATAGTAAATAAACATTTGTAAATCAGTTTTTCCTCAAACACAAATGATTTTCATCAAATAAAATCATTCAAAATTCCCTCAGAATATACTTTGAGAACTATGGACAATCACTTTTTGCTATATAGCTTTCTTGAAACCAAAAACCCAGACAGCAAAAGGAATTCCTGGTCATGAGCAAAAGGCAAAAATCAATCAGCCTATACAAAACTTTTTTTTTGGGGGGGGGGTGCTGGGAACTGAACCCAAGGCCTTGTGTAGAAGGTGTACCCTCAGCCCTTAAAACTTTTGTCATTACACTCACTGGCATCTATATACTTAAATCAGATAAATACAAATCCACAAAACTAATTCAAAGTGATTCTAATGTATGTCAAAGTATCTATCATACTCAACTTTTAATTCTATTTAAGCATTAATTTAAAATATCTCTAAACCTCTTAAAAACATAAGACATTTGAATGGTACACTCTCTTAATTTTTCCAAGGATTACACAACAGCTCTGAATATAATCCCAATCAATATGGTATATGTAATATACCAATATGGTATATTTGAAATGTTTAGACCACATTTCAAAAATATGATTCCAATATCCATCTCTATTTGAACACAGGCTAGGTGAATAAAATAGCACCCAAGTTTCTCCATCAGAAAGAAAGACACATGGTATTAATATTAAATATTACCTCTATATTTCAGATTTCTTAAGCATACAGCCATACAATAAACCTACCAATGTATAGCTTTTAACTTTTCAATCTAGTCATAAACTTACACATATTAAACCCTAGCATTGGGTTTTCAGTATTTGCTAATAATGACAAGTTTCAAGTTTTCAGGCAAAACTTATTATTTGAAAAATATGTATACATATCCATAAGCTTAAGAGTTTCCAAGCACATAAAATACTTCTCTAATAAGAAAAGTTGTAACACTAACAAATATGCTTTTTTTCCTGGGTATAGCACACACCTGTAATCCCAGCTACTTGGGATTCTTATGCAAGAGAGTCACAAGTTAGAGGCTAGATCTTGTCTCAAAATAAAAAAATAAAAAAGGCTAGGGAGGTAGCCTACTGGTAGAGCACCTACGAGTTCATTCTCTGGTACCACAAAACTTACAAACAACCCAATTTTTGATATTTTATAATGAACTGTCCTAATATCTGAAAGATCTATATAACTCAACGAACTGTTATTTTACAAATAACTATTGTATTATGATGCAAAATCATTCATGGATAAAGGTTCAAAGTACAAGACAGATTAAAGGACTTTTTGTTGATTTCAGCTTTCACATTGCAAATAACTCATAAGTTTCTGTAATATACAAAAACAAGCAACAAACTGAATATGGCTGGGACGGTTCTGTTTGGACCCTTAATCTACCTCAAACAAAATAACATATCCAAAAGACTGAATTAAGAAACATACATGACAATCTAGTGGACTTCTACTAAGGTAGATATGAAAGATTTGCAAGTAATATAAAACAACATCCGGGGCTGGAGTGGTGGCTCAGCGGTTACGGCGCTCATTTGGCATGCCCAAGTACGTACGGTCAAACCTCAGATCCATGTACACAGCAAAGTCTCAGAGCAACAAAAGCCACATGAAAAAATAAATAAAAAGTGTTTCTTTCTCTCTCTTTAAAACAAAAACAAAACAACCAATGTCACCATTTTCTTTCCTTTTTTTTTTTTTTTTGTTTTTAGAGAGAGGAGGACAGTGAGAGAGAAAGAGAAAATCATTTTTTTAATTTAGTTTTTCACATGGCTTTCGTTGCTCTGACACTGTTGTGTACGTGGGTGCTGGGGTTTGAACCTGTGCTCTCGCGCATGCCAGGCAAGCACTGCAAGGGCTATAACCACTAAGCCACCAATCCAGCCCTCAATAAAGCCCTTTTCATAAATGTTTTATCTTGGAGAAAACAGTTATTTTCCTAAAGATATTTATGCTAATATGTAAAGAGTGTATGACTGCTATTTTTAAATAAAGTAATAAGTATTTTTAAATATCGGGGGTGAGGAGGTAGGGAAAAATGAATAAATTTTTAAATTTCTAATAGGCTGACTATTGATAGCCCTTGCTTATATAAACAAAGACTCCTGGGACATACAATTTTAAAGAATGAAAAAGGGTCCTAAGATTAGTAACTTGGAAAAATTCCTGTCCTGGAAAATACAAAAATTATTTCTCGGACCAATTAGCAAAATCATACATTGCTTCTTTTGTGCTTCATATATAAAATAACAAACGGAAGTAGGCAAAGAGCAAAAAGAGCAAATTACCTATATTCTAGAAACCAAGAACCATAAGTCTGAAGAGAAGCATTAGTTATGGAAATAAACTGCACCTCCTTCAATTTTGCTCTGTGTAAACACTCCAGCAAAGAGCTTCCTGCCTGCCCACAAATGTCAGGCTTCATTCAAGATTATCCTTCCGGGAGGCAGGGGTATAGTTTTACTCTTACCTGATGCAGTGTTCCCACCTAGCCTCCTGCTGGAACACTGTGTCAACCCTGCCTCCCTCCTGAGGGTTCTGCTTTGCCCCTGACATCATCAGAGCATCAGGGCTGAAAAAGAAGAGCAGGAGCCTAAATTATTTGTTAATGTTAACTTCCAAAAGGCTTTTATGCAAAGAAAGTCTTTCCAGGTATAAAACTGTCTGGAAAGACAAACCAGTACGATCGTACTGGAGAATGGTTGTATTCTAGGTTTATGAACACAGGGAGCTGTTTTCATCTCTATCTATCCTTCAAAGAATCTAGAAAGTTCATGAGTTCAGTCCAGTACAATGTACCTGCTGAAGAGGTTCTTTACTAAAGAATTTCAGCGTTCTAAGTTTGTAACTATCCATCATAAGTTTCTCTTTTTTGTATTATATTCTGTTAATTAAAATTTATTTCAAAAATGACAGCCAGCACAAATATAGACAGTCTTACACAAATACATACACTCCCCTAAAGTCTTACGGTTTAAAACTTCTTCTGACTTCAAGCAGCAAATGCATCTAGGAAGTTCTTCAGTCATGAAGGCTCATGGTTTCAAATTTATTTAAAAGCTTCATGAAGGCAAAACTTACTATATTTACTATTTACTCAAAATGTAAATATTATTCTCATAAAACATTTAAAATAAAAAAAAGGGTTTGGATGAATTTTAAGTCTTTGAGGAAAAGTACTAATAGTAACTTTTTCATTCTTACTTAAAAGGCAGAGGGATAAGCAATGCATATGCAAAAAGAAAGACTGAATTTAAGATATGCTTTGTTTTGAGTGATTTTATGAGCATCAAAAAACTTAAGTTTTGGGGTTGGGGATTTAGCGTAATGGCAGAGCGCTTGCCTAGCATGCACAAGGCCCTGAGTTCGGTCCTCAGCTCTGGAAAAAAAAAAAAAAAACTTAAGTTTTTTTTTTTTTAAATTGGTTCTTTTTAGATGTGCATGACAATAGGATATACAATGACTTAATTATAAAAGCATGGGGTGTAACCTGTTCAGTCCCCAGTATTTCCTCTTCCCCCACTCTGTTCTTTTCCCTCTATTCTACTGCTCAGTTATTTAGTATTTTTTTAAAATTAGTGACTTGTTGATTTACATGTTGATGAGATTCACTATGGTTTGTTCATACATGAACCTAGAAAGTTAAGTCTGATTTATTCCACGAACTTTCCCTATCTTATCCCTCCTCTGTTTCCTTCCCCTTTGTCTATTCCTTTGATCTTTTTTTTATTTTGGGTTAGCTACTACATATCAGAAAGAATATTTGACCTTTGGTTTTTTAAGACTGGTTCTTCACTTAGCATGATATCCTTGAGTTCTATCCATTTGCTGGCAAATGTTGAATGGTACCTTGGTTGTTTCCATAACCTAGCTCTTGTGAATTGTGCTGCTGTAAACATTAATATGGCTGCAACACTGTACTATGCTGATTTTAGATCCTCTGGATAGAGAAATAGGATAGCTGGGTCAAATGGTGGATCCATTCCTAGAAAAACTAAGTTCTATTTCAAAAATGGATTCTACTTCTTTCTAATACTCTATACAATGGAAAACTTGTTTAGTAAGCAGACCTTAGAAGTCCATCCATTGTAATGTAAAATTGAAGTTAAAAAAAGTGCCCAACTAGGTAGGTTGGAAAGAAACATTCACCCAAAATTCTAATTAAATTGTTATCTGTTGACTCTTTCACAGTAAGTGATCAACATGTGACAGCACCTACAATTTGACTCAGCTATTCTTCTTCAAAGAATATGACCTAAAGATACAGCAGAGGTTGCCATTATCAAAGGATAGCTTAATATGGACACAGTGCATTTAAATTAAACTACTTAAAATAAGGACTCGAATTTCATAAAGAGGAAAAGAAATATAATTGCAGCTTTGTCTTAAAAACCCAAAGTTTTGGAAAAGACCATAAAGAACAAAGAATGAAAAATGCTAATTTTGAGGAGTATAATTTGGTGGCAAAATTTAAAAGCATCAATTAAGTTAGTGAACACTTATTGAGAGCCTCCTAAGGTTCCAGGCTCTCAGGATATACCACTGAGCAAGAAAACAATGCTCCCACACTTCTATAGTATTCTCAGAAATTTCAAAGAGAGGAGAACAGAGCTGCAGTGCATTCCTTTTCATTTTCATAGGACAATAATAAAGAAAAAAATTCACTTCTGCAAAAAAAACAATTAAAGGTATCATTAATTATTCCAATGGACCCTTATCAATTCACTGAAACTATAATCTCTTAAAGCCTTGACTGTAATTATGTTTGTAGTTTTTCCTCCTTTAAGTATCTAGCCTTGTTGTCAACGTCTTGGAGTTGAGGAATTCTAATTACTCCCACCAACTTCATTAAATGGTGCATTTTGGCCAATATCTGTAATTCAATTGTATTGATTTTTTCAGCTATAACTATCTGTAAAGAAAAGACACGTTTTAAGAGCACGCGCGTGTGTGTTGGTGCAGTGGTTTGAGTTTAATGTTGATGATGAGTATTACTGCATATTTTCATTATTTCTTTCCTCTGCAACTAACAGCACTTATATAATGAATTTTCAAAACCGAAGATTCTGTGTTACTTTTCTACTTGTACTGGTGGTATTTGTGTGTGTTTAGGCTATTATGCTAAAATTTTTTGGATGTATACGAGAGAAGCTCTTAACAGTGATTAACTTGAGTCCAGGGAATCTCAATTTACATGCATTTCTAGTAAACTATTCATAAAAAGTTTCATGTGCTTTCTCTTCCCTGGCTTTTAAAAACATTCATGTTGGAAGTATTGCTTAGAGTTTGGGGAATACAACTGTGCACTACAGATTAAACAATGAAGCAAGCCCAAGTATACTATGTACAGCAATGATTATGAAGGAAAAGATGGGAAGCACACCCCTTTATCTCTTTTGGTATCTCAGATACTGCTAAGTTGCTTCCATAAGCAGTGCAGTATGGAAATGGAACAGTTAAAAAACAACTGTTCTTTCAGTCATTTTTAAAATGTAAATGTCTATGTATGCATTCAATATGCACCCTGCTGGCACCAACATACAACAAACAAAACTGATTTGTTTACTACCATCCCAAGAACTTCTAGTTTGAGATATTAAGATGTGTCAAATAATCTCTCTCTCACACACACATACACACAACCATGTAAAACAACTGTGTTACAAAGATGACGACTCTGGAGACTTGAATTTAAGATGTACAGCACCTCCGTATTTTTTTCCCTTAAGGTACAATTCTGTAGCAGGCTAGTAAGTTACCTTTTCTTTTGGTACCAGGGATTGAACGCAGGGGCACTTATTAACCACCAAGCCACATTCCCCAGTCCTTTTTACTTTTTTTATTTTGAGAGAGGGTCTCATTAATCTGCCTAGAGCATCTCTAAGTTGCTGAGGCTGTCACTGAACTTGAAATTCTGTCTCAGCCTCCAGAGTTGCTGGGATCACATGGATGCACCACGGTGCCCAGCTTTAAATTTTTTTTCCCTCAGGAAGATAAACATTCTTGAATTCAGCTTCAGATACAGTTTCTGCAAATGAACTTTTACACGCTTTGTTTTGTAAGAAAATAAATACCAAGTTTCTCTATTTTAGTTGTCAAATTCAGTGCTGATACTGTATATTATTTTAATTTATGTCTACATAAGTACTTCTATCTCTGATTCCTAACTGTTTCATTTTTTTCTGCTACTTAATCCTATAAACCTGCTCAAATTATCTTGTTACAAATACATATTTACCTCAACCCGTGTCTGCATGCCTGGAGAAAGCCAGCTTGTTACTCCCAGGAGCTGTGATTCAAGTCACCACTGTTCACCATCTATTTGACTGACTGACTGATTTAGATGGTACTGGGACTGAACCCAGGGCCTCAAGGATGCTAGCAAGCACACTACCACTGAGCTATACCCCTGCCCCTTAAGACTTATAAATTCTAAGAACAGATCACCTGCATAGATAATATTTTAGTGTGTCCTAACATCATAAATTTACGATAACTGCAGAAAAGTATCAACAAAAGCTATCATATTTTGAGAATGGCACACAATTAGCATTACTTTTCCAATAACTGTTTACTGAGCAATTTAGTATATATCTGCCAACACTCTAGGTCCTGAAGACATTTAATAATGAATATGATACATTTTCTTTCTTTTTTAAAAGAAGCTCAAAGTATAATAGTTGAAAGGAGGGAAAAATGAAAAGAAAAAAGAAACATGATTCAGTGTGATATGTTCCATTCTAAAAAGTAAGTAGGAGATGCTATGAGATCAAAGAGAGAAACTACCTTGGCCAGTAGTCAGAAAAGCTCCACAGCAGACATAAATGATCAGCTAGAAGAAATTATTTGGTTATTTCTCCCTTGTGAACTTCTAAAAACACAGATATTTATAATAATTTTTAAGGATATTGACTAACACAATGTGGCACAATACAATTACTATATTGAAAGGATTTTGTGTCATATGAACCCCAGGTTCATGATAGGTGAAATAAAAATTATTTATGTTTCTTTCCTCCAACCTCAAACTTTCAGAATTCCAAAATTTATCACTAATAGACAAAGCAGATTTGAATCTATGTAGTTCAAAAGCATACAAAAAAATCTCAGAGAACCATGTATTATATTGAGTCTGGAGTCTATGATACCTTTAAAATCACAGCCAAAAAGCAATAGTGCACAGACATATGCAGGCAAAATATCAGAGTCTCTGATAAATAGATGTAACATGTATAAAATTGGACAAAAAGACAAATTCCCTGAAAAGAACTTCTTTCAGAACCATCAGCCTTAAAATTTGGTGATACATGATATTTACAAAAGAAATTGTTTTATTCAAATTAAATAAAGGAAAACCCTACTAATTACATGCAAAAGCCATATTCACCTATCAAATACATAGAAGACAAAAACAGACAAGCCTCTAGAAAATAACATACAAAATATTAAACTTAAGTCACTTGTCCTTGTATTATTACACTATCAGTTTTCAAAGACTTGGAGTCATATAAAAACTCTAGATCCAAGATCCATTTTTTTTTTTTTTTTTTAAGAGAAAGAGAGAGAGAGAGAGAGGGCCTTCATTGCGTGCATGGTGCTGGGGTTTGAACTCATGTCCTTGCACTTGTCAGGCAAGCACTATAACTGCTGAGCTACCGCTCCAGTCCCAATTTTTTTAAAAAGATGCTGGAGCCAGGAGTGGTGGCATATACCTGTTATCCCAGCAATTCGGGAGGCTGAGACAGGAGGATCTTAAGTTCAAAGCCAACCTTAGCAACTAAGCAAGGCCCTAAGCAAATTAGTGAGATCTGTCTCAAAATAAAATTAAAAAAGGGCTGGGGATGTGGCTCAGGTGGTCAAGGTCCCCTGGGTTCAATCCCTGGTACAAAAAAAAAAAAAAAAAAAAAATGCTGGAAATCAAATCCTGGGCCTTACACATAATCAGGCAATGCTCTACCACTGAACCACACCCACAGTTCTAAGGCCTGATTTTTAAATCAAATAATACCAACAGTGATAGCGACCACATTTTCTTTTGGCAAATATCAGATGAGCTAAACAAAGAAGTTTTTTTATTTCTTAAGTAGATAAATCAAAGTGCTCTGAAACAAAACCACCTAAACAAAGATACAGTATTTAGCTTTGGTTCAAGTTAGGGGTAAAGTGACATTCTGTATGTACCTGAAATGATAAAATCTTAGGATTCTCATAGAAAAATGTACCTAAAATTTTATCAACTCACTGGTTGATAAAAACTCAGTGAACAATTTGGGGTCAATGTGAATGGCATTGATTTCATATACCAGGTAGAAAAACAGAAGGGAAAAGTAGACTATATAGTTGGAACTTGCCCACGGTCACAGGCATAACTGGCAAAAGTAGAAGCACACTCAGATTCTTGACTCCAAGGAGACTGGTCTCTTCACAACAGTAACTTCATATATGATTCCTTCAGTGTAACTTAGACAATAAAATTAAGCCATAGCCACTTCAGGGTTAAAAGATGTTGCCTGGTAGATGACTATTTGAAAGCCAAATTCTATTTTAATTTCCTTTCTAAAAGTATAGAATCCCTTCCACTATTATATTCAAAAGAGAATTTAGGGGGCTGAGCAGTGGCTCAGTGGTTATGGCACTTGCCAGGCATGTGTGAGTACACAGTTAAAACCCCAGCAACCACGTACACAACTGAGTGTCAGAGCAATGAAAGCCATGTGAAAAACTCAATAAAAATTGATTCTGTCTCTCTCTCTCTCTCACTGTCCTTCTCTCTTAAAAAAAAAAAAAAAAAGAATTTAGACAGGAAGACTGAAGACAGTAATTTGGTTTTAAGTAAGCTCACTAATAATGTAACATTAGATTTCCCTTTACTCACTCAAAATTTTTAAAATATGTTAATTTTATCCCTAATTTTGTTTCCTTTTAAAGAAAGCTATCGGTATATATGCCCATTTTGTATTCTTGTTAACAAAATAGAATTATATACTATCAAACAAAATTTCAAATTTCTTTAAAATCTGTAGAAAAAAAGTTTGATGTTTTAAAAGAAAATGCTTGTGATTACAAAGGTCTAATGATGAATCAAATTATTTCCCTTCAACAGATTAAGATACATTAAATAGAAAAATGTTTGTAATGAAGACAGATTACCACTTCAGACAATGTATAACGCAAATAAAATGGAAAAATAACAAAACTGTGAAAAGCTCTTCAAACCTCTGCAAGTCACAAGTGTAAAGGGTTGAGGTGCTTGCCTGGCATGTGCGAGGACCCGGGTTGAAACCCCCAGCGCCACATACACAACTAAGAGTTGAAGAAACAAAGGTCAGATGAAAAAATGAATAAAACTGATTCTTTCTCTCTCATTTACAAAAAAAAAAAAAAAAAAAAAAAGAAAAGAAAAAAGTGTGGTGTATATTCTTTATTTATATAACTTGACTAAATAAAACAAATCTATAGAAGTTTAGTCTATTTGGCTTATTCCAATGGCAAATCAATTTGCTCCTGATATTAAATTTAAGCTATTAAGCTAAATTTTAACATATTTTGATTTTGTTTTCAGAATAAAGAATTATATTTAAAAGGCATGCAACCAGCACCCACTGGCTCCCAGTCTTACCTGCTGAATCTTCCAAATCAATCAGTTTGGGCATTAAGCTTTCGGGGAGCTTCTCTGGTAAATCATAGCCATTCTTCCTAGCAACCACCAGATGAAAAGCAGCACAAAACTCATCCAGCGTCAATGCACCATCTTTATCAAAATCTGAGAGCTCCCTAGAAGACAAACTTATTATAAACACAACTATATTCTGCTTTGGATTCCTTTATTTCTCCAAGAAGAAACAGAAGTACTTTCCTTGAAAAAGTACAAAAAGTCTTGAGTTTTAAAACTCGCATAGATACAAAGATGTGTAATAAAGCAAATATATTATAATGTTAATTGTAGAATCTACACAGTGGACATCTGGGTATCTACAATTTTTTTCTAGTTTCCAATAACCTTGAAATTTTCCTAATAAAATGCCAAAAAATAATACTAATAATTAAGGTCATCAAAAAATGACCTTTAACCTACGTATTTTAGTAATAAAGTTTAGTTAAAGTAAACTGTATGAAATAAAGCCATGGACATTATCTAAAATTTTGTTTTTATTGTTATCAAAGTTCAACATGTATGTACTTTAAAGTACTGAATAGAAACTATAAGACTTGATGCACAAATATAAACTTCCACTCTGCAGTCCCTAACACTTCCTAGATGCAAGGCAACTACTTTTGTATTGATTTATTGCCTTCATCTATCAAAAGCATGCGTGTATTTCTAGTTCTTGGCTTCTCAGTTTTAGGCACAATTTATATACCTCCTACTACAATACTCTATGCTACTAAAAAAAATTTAGAATATAGAGAAACATATTGCTACAAAGTAGAAATAATGTTTATCCGACCAACGATTTTAAAAAGCAATTTGAAATTGTAATTTGTGTTCCAATGGATAATTCCAACTATGTGGCAGCAATCTAGAGAGTCTTGGTCTATTGTATTACATGGGAATTAAGCATTACTTTTAAACTTATGGACTAGTACAGAACTTCTTAAACCTGTCTACAGCCATACTATCCTGAACAGCCTGTTCTTATTAGAATTTACAAAACTTGAAAACCAAGAGATAAAACACAATCATGTATACTAGCTTTTATTTCATGCATTCATTATTCTAGCAACAGGAGCTGACATTGTTTGAATTTTATAGTTTACAAAGAATTTCCATACCACTTATTTCCACTATAAAAGAATGTCCACTAACACTTATTTCTTTCCTATAAAGTGAGAGAGAAGACAGCTATTTTAAGGCTATACTGAGTTCTTTGAGAACAATTTTAGTTTACTTTTTAAGATTCTGAAATCTACCTGCTGGAAACTCCTTTGAAACATCCCATATTACCCAATTTATGACATATCATACTTACCAAATATGAGAAAGCTCAAGAATAGGAAGTTTTGATTTTGTAAAAAACTCTTTAGCTGCAGATCCTGAAATATTAAAACAGTGTTGTTTAAAATTATTCTGAACATATAGATAAAAGAACAGAACATGAGGTAAGATTTTTAGACTTCTTTTCATTGGAAAAAGGTAACTTTATTATGTGAATATGTCATTTTTTGGTCCAGAGTGATTATAAACTTTTTAGATAGATAATCTGAGAATTAATGGTCTTTTATAATTAAAATCTGGGACCAATAAACAATGACTTTCAGATTATAAAATTGAGACTGTCTGTCCCATCTAGAAGAACTTCTGTTTTCAATAACTCACCTGGAATAAATCCGTTTAGATCAGGCTGAATGGTTTTAAACTGATTTACATAATACTGTCTTTGTTCGTCTGTTATTTTCCAGGGATCATCATAACTACTGGATTGCCTACGAATTTCATTGGCAGTTGTAGCCGAGGCTACAGTTCGTACTGTTGTCTGGTCCTGCAATGAAACATTTTTTCCTCAGTACAACAGCTATCTATATGGTTATATGGACCAAGATTGCTAGGTTACTCATTCTTGACAGTAAAACTTACTTTTTTGTGGATATTTAAAATGTAAGAAGTCATTAGCAAATCACATATTTTTTATAGCCAGGTTATTAGATTTTTTTTTTTGCACAATGATTACATAAATGTGTAGAATGATAGCAATTATGTAAGCAACAAAAAGTTATGAAAAATGTGCTAAGGAAGCCAAGCAAATATATTTCCAGATGCAGAAACCTTTCCAAACTTCACTAGGGAATTAGAAACAAAATCAGCCAAAACCTTTAGTGGAACATTCCAGCAATAACGGGCTTGAAAAATAGCACAGAGAAATTCTGGGTTTTTTTGTTTTTTTTTTAAATAAGAGTCAAAATTACATTTATAAAATCTGCAATAGCAAAATATAAAAACAATGACTGCAGCAATACTCTGAATGAAGCAAATAAAAATGCAATACCAATAAAATGTCACACCTGGACAGAAGCAGGATGCATGGTTAAAAGAGTACTGGTTGGTGGAGTATCTGCAAAACTGACCCAGTTTTCTTGAGGTGGAGGTGGAGAATGCCCAGACCACACTGCATCACCAGCAGATGAACCTATGAGGAGAATGGGTGAATACCCTGACTCATGTTTAAAGAATAAAAGTTAGCAGGTTTTTAAGTTATTAAGATTGTAACAAAATGCCATGTACATTTCATAAAGTTTTCTTTCTAATGAAATCCATTATTCTATACAATTAATATGCAGTAATAAAAAAAAGTTTTCTTTCAAATTCCAAATTCAAAGAAATGCAACAATTTCCTAAGAAATCTTTTCTGTTCAATTATATATTATATCTCATTTAAACCTTGTTAGTTGTTTTGTGGTTTCCTTGTCAATAATAAAACTTATCTAACCAGTTTCCTGGGAAATGATTATTCATTTCACCTCAGAGAACCTGTTATCCAAAAATCTTTGTCTAAGTATCATATGGACATTAAGCAAATGTAATTACAACTTTTCAAAGCAATATATCTACCTACAAATTTTCATAACTAGCTTTAGCTTCTATTTAACTTTACAATTAAAATTTATTTTGGAGGCAACTCTTAAAGGAATGTTATAAAGATTATTTCAAATTTAAAACTCTAAATAATTAATTCTTATGATGAATGTCAAATACCTGATTGTGCTTCACCAAAAGGCGACCAAAATGGCCCAGGTGCTGCAAGGGGCCTCTCATTATTTCCCCCACTGGAATGACGGTTGTGCTTTCTCCATGTATGTGGAGAAGTTGGTGGAGATTGCTGTGGTGAAACTACTGGAGATGCAGGTTCCTAGAAAAAAATTATTATTTCAAAACTTTAAGGAAATATTTTAACTATTAAGATACCAATAAACATTTTAGTGTAAACATCTGTACAGGTCATCAACTAATAACATTTACATGAATGTGATTACCTGTTGATCTGCAGACGTACGAGGCTGACCTGTATCGTGGCTTACAGATCCCTTTTTCACTTGCCCTCTGCCAGGTGGAGGAGGAATCACACCAGAATAAGACCCTTGATTTTCTGAATCTGAAGAATACGAGGCTGCATGACGAGATTCTTGTTCATTCTTTGAGGCAACAAATCTTGGCAGAGGAAGATCCTTTACTATTAACAAAATAATTATAGGCTGAGTATTCCTTACTCAAAATACTTGAGACCAGAAGATTTTCAGATTTCTGAGTTTTTTAGTTTGCAATATCTACATAAACTTTACAAGAGCATCCTAATTCAAAAATCCAAAGTCTGAAATACTCAAAATCCCAAACTTTTGGGGCATCATGTGAGTGCTCACTAAGTTTGGAGTTTTAGATTTCAGATTAAGGACATTCAACCTACATTGCTTTAAAATTTTAAAGACACATGTATTAAAAAGTAAAATAAGCTATATATGAAAACTTTTATAGAAACAATAGGCATAAAATGGCTTAGAATGCTTAGGAAGACTTTTACCTAGAAAGAAACCAAACTGTCCTTTAAGGGGTGATAACAAGAGCTGTATTAAATGTTCACTATATGTCTGGACCTATATTTGCCATTTTATATTCATCTCATCCCATAATTAACATCAATACTGCAAAGCTGTTATTTACAAATTATGAAACTGAGGCTCTGAGATTGCCAAGGCCACACTGGTATTATGTAACAGGATCTGAACCCAGGTCAGTTAGAACCAAAGCTTAGGATGCTTCTATTTATACTGGCTCTCTAAAAGTATGATTTAAGAATTCTAAGTAAAGCACAGAATATGTCACAATATTTGAGTCTAGCTTAATTTAGACATTTTTATAATGGAAATTCCTGAAAATACCTTGCTTGCCTACCAAGGATACGGTAGAAGGAAGTCTGTCTACATTTACTCTGGCGTGACTTTCCTGTAACCAGATTCCACTCTCAATGCTAGAAGAAAAAGGTGTGGCAAACCACGAGTACACAATGAAACCTCTGGCCAAACAATAAACTGAGCTGACATTTAAAATAGAGTATAAAAATTCTGAAAACAGAAAACTTCAAAATTTTCCTTTCCCCTTTTCTCTATGAAAACTATAGAACCCTCCACATACAAACACCTATTTTTATAGAAGTCAATCATTTTCCACAGCAACAATGCTCCAAATAATTGAAAAATAAATTATCTGCAGTGGCACTTGTAGGGTAGTTAGATGTCCATAACTAGGTTTCAGTCTCCAATATTCTAATATTGTCTCTTATCGATCAGAAAGCTTTGTTTAACTGATACTTCCTAATTTAAAATGGAGCTTCCACAGCATTCCCAAACAAAAAGCCCCCAGCAAGTATAAGGCTTTTATATTAAAAAAGAATAAGGAAGATAGTTGCTACAATTTATCATTACCTTGATAAAATTACCTAAATCTCTTCTACGCAAATTTTAGCGAATTAACTCTGAAAAAAATGCCATTTGAATATATCACCAAATATATATGTGCATATTCTATGCCATAACAGATATTAGACATATATTTCTAACCTTCTCAAGTAAGAAATTCAAGGTAGAAAGAATAAAGTCATAACACTTTTTTAAGGTCATGGATGCTATTATAACCTCAGATTTAAAAGTCCTGTTGGCTTTAAATTCATTTGTAAGTTGAGGACTATTTTCATTTCAGTTACTAGTGTGTTGCATATTTACCTGTATTTATACTTTCCACTCTTAACGGGAAACCAGACTGGGCAACAGCTACAAGTTTCAAAGCAATGTAGAACTGACTTCTTCCAAAATAACCAAGTCTTGTTGCACCACATAGTTCCATAATCTATAAAAGAACATAATGTTAAGATTGAGATTTGTGGCAAAAATTCTCCATTCAAAAATGAGCAGCTATCCAACTTGTTTCTGACTTCTCCAAAACTACTTGTCTAATATATGGTATAATTTTCTAAACTTTTCTAATATGTGGTAGCCAAATTCCTGAAGTTTCAGGTTCATATTTGAAAATAAAAAGGCACTGATTTTATGATAAGGTTATCAGTCTCCTATTTATCAAAATCCATATAATGAGCAATTTTATTTTATTAGAGTAATGGCTTTTCCTGAAGATTCACATTGTTGTTGTTATTGTTTTTTAAGAAATGTACAACCCACACTTAAAAAAAAAAAAAACTAGGCATTTTATCTTTTTATTCTAATTTTTCTTTTTTTATTCAAAAATTTATGTGTTGAACAATCAAATAAGCTTCTAATGAAATTATATTATATATAAATTCTGAAAACTAGATTTAACCCCAAGAGCCCCCCAATTACCCATCCTTACCCCTCCCCACCCTTCCCAATACATCTCTACAATACCTTAGGTTATTTAACCCACACTCTTTTTTTTTTTAATTAGAAGTATATAGAGATACAATTGAGTGGGAAACATTATCAAACCAACAGTAATCAATGTATATATACTGTGTTATCCAGGAGCAATGCCAAAACATGGATGACCACCTTGGTTTTCACCTGTTGCAGTTTCCCCCAGAAGAATTCATGTGTTAAATGGGTATCTCCTGGAGGAATGACATCTGCTTCTGGGATGGTTCCCGCCTATTCCCACTCTCCAGACTCCTATGAGTTCTTCATACACTCTCCCCCCTCCCCATCCCCCTCCCTATGCCTCCAAATATCCTAGGGAGCCATCCCCCTATTACTCTGAGACTCATACAATTTGAAGTATTGTTAGGTTAGCCATCTACCCTACTGCTTCCCCATATATTCTAGCATCCACAAATGAGAGAAACCATTCGGCCCTTTAGTCTCTGAGACTGTAACCCACACTCTTTATCATAAACACTGTGCATGCAAAAGTGCCAAATAACCAACAGCTAATTATGTAGCCATTTAAAATAAGAATTATAGGGGCTGGAGTGACACCTCGGCAATTACAGCACCTGCCCGGCATGCACATGTGCATGTATTTGAACCCCACCCCAGTACCCAGGTACACAGCTAAGTGTCGGAGCAACGAAGGCCATGTGAAAAAACTCAATAAAAACTGATTCTCTCTCTTATTGTCCTTCTATCTTAAAAAAAAAAAAAAGAATTATAAAATGATAAAACAATATGGCAGAATGCTGAGGATATATTAATTAAATGGAGACCAAAAATTAAGGTACACAATTTTAACTACAGAAACAAATTTGGAAACTATCTAAATAGTTAATAGGTGAGATAAGTAGGAGGGCTTTTTTCTCTTATTTTCCTAATTATATTTAATATGGTTATACTACTTGCATTGAAAATAAGAAAAGGTTTGTTGGAAAGCATGAAAGCTTTCAAGGACCTACACTGGTCACTGCAGTCATTCTTAACAAGACCCTCTTTAACTGACCATAAGAAAGTATCAGATTCAAAAAAGAGAATTTCAGATTATCAGATTAAATTTTAACTTGAAAAGGCATATATTTTTGCTATACAGACACTATAAATTCATCTTAAAATAAGCACTGTTATCTCCATCATTTTCTCCAATCATACAAATTATTGTATTTTTTATCTATTTTCTTTTTCCCAAATTCGAAGGAAGGTAAAGTATATTTGAGATGAAGTGGTATTAAGTCTTAAGTATATACAGAATTTCAGAAAAGTACCTGTCAATGTTATCACAACAGTCATGTGCTTATATGCATGAAAAAAAAAATGTCATGTCCATTGACGGATGTGCACTGGAAAAAACTCCTGGTTCTGCCACTAAGAGACGTGCCCTTCTGAGGAAATTTAAAGGGGCAAACAAAATTTATTAGTCAGGTTAACTATTAAGGGAACTATGAGGAAAAAGAAGGCCCGGTTAACAAAGGCCATGCAGGCATTTTCACTGTGATTAGTGTCTTACATCACTACTGTCTTCTGCCCACCCACTGCCTTCTGGGAGATCATTACCATCTTAAGATGCTTCTGTTTATAAAACAAACCATGCAGAATGTTGTTACATCTTCTTTCCAGTAATCTTTAGAGTCATGTTAGAACTGAGATTTTACTTGGGATGGCAATCTCACAGTCTTGTTCTGAACTCAAGTAACACCTTTGCTATTTTATTCAGCTAGTTCCATTCTTCTAAGAGTTTGGTTTTTTTATTTCATATTTTCAAAAACCACAGATGCTATCATGTGCATTCAGGTAGAAAAGTTAAAAAGACCAATGTTTTTCTGCTTGGTCTGTTAGTAAGTATATTAACAGATTTCCTAATGTGGAACTATCCTTTGGTTCCCAGAATGAATTCCATTTAATCATGGAATTAACATGATTTTTAAATAACATTTATAGTATTTTAACCATAATATTCAAACTTTTTTTTTCCTTACTAGGGATAGAACCCAGGGCCTACAGCATGCTAGACAAGTGCTCTACCACTGAGTTACATCCCCAGTTCACAATTAAAATTTTGCTTAAAAACGAAAAGAATAATCAGTTAAGTTTTAGAATTGGGATTACGATGGCTTTGTAAGCCTACATTTTTTTCTCTACTCTGAAATATTTTAAATAGATCAGAAATTATGTGTTCCATGAAAAGCTGAAAGAATTTACCCACAATTACAGGCTAGGCTGATATACGTTTCCGTTTGTTTCATGTTATTTGAAATAAACTAGGCTATTTCTAAAATATTTGTTAATTCCTTAGAGAATCATTTATCATCTCTAAATTTTGAAATATAAGTAGTTCAGCATCTTTCAAAGTAGCCTCATTCTTTTAATTTCCTATAGTAATTTCCTCTCAATCTTAATTATGCATATTTATGTGCATAGCTACTCACTTTCTAAGACAGTATACCTCAGCCTTGAGGAATAGCACTTGTTAGGATAAAGATTCCCAAAACCTCTTCCATTAAGATTTCTAACTCACCTAGGAAATCCAGGGCCAGCTAGTGGTTGGCCTACAGATAACTACAGATACAGATATCGGTTACTACAGATAACTACCGAAAACTACCAAGCTTTATCTTCTTGGCATTACAAAATCTATATGATAATAGTAAAATAAATAAAATAGTACTTAAGGTTATGAAATTTAAAGTTCCTTCAATTCCCATCAGAATTATCATTTCATATATTCTAACCTTTTTCTAAATGCATATAAATACACAAGCATACATTAATATATTTTATAAAAACAAGGTCATGTTGTATATGATTTTATTAAAAGTTCTTTTATTCAAAGAACTTTATACATTTTTTTTAACTTTTCATTTACTACACTGACCACAGTGGACTTCATATAGTTAGGAACTTTGAACACTAAATCATTTTTGAAAACTATTTTTCTGACAGCTCAGAGTTTATGCCTTTAATCACTAGCATGCATTTTATTATAATTTTGTATACATGTACCCTAGAGGCTGAACCCAGGACCTTGTGCACGCTAAGTGTGTTCTATCATTGAACCATACCTCCAGGTGAATTTTATTATAATTTTTTATTGGAAGCCTTCTAAAACATAATATGTCCTTATGTCTTCATGAGTATTCAGAAATTCTGGTTTAAACAACACCAATTAGTACACTGTACTATATTTCAATTATGTGTTTGGGACCTTTAAGAAAAATTGAGGGGCTGGAGTGGTGGCTCAGCAGTTTCGGCGCTTATCTGGCAAGCACGAGGACCCGGGTTCAAACCCCAGCACCACGTACACAACTACGTGTTGGAGCAACTAAGGCCATGTGAAAAACTCAATAAAGTTGTTTCTCTCTTTCTCTGTCTCTCTCACTGTCCCTCTCTCTTTAAAAAAAAAAAAAAGAAAGAAAAAGAAAAATTGAAACGTTTTTCTTTCATATAATGGAATAACTCTGCTAACAGAATTTTAATTTTTCTTTGTAATAATGTGTGACAATATTATTCTTTGTTCCCAAGCTATCAATTTTTGCTTTACCAGCAGTCTCTAGTTGTTGCCCTCTGCCTTGTATGCCATGGGTTTAGAAATAAAAACAAAATTTTTTAAACTGTAAAAACCAAGATTAAATAGTTCTTTAATAATGACCAAAATAACTTTCCAATGAGCAAAATACATGAGTGGCATTTGTTTTTATATGGATATAAAGACATAGGAATAAAGGGAAATAATATTTATGGAACACATACAATAACAGGCACAGAGCTAAATATTCAAGTTCTTCCCATCTAATCTTTAAAAATAATGGAATGGAATGGAACTGGTGCTAACATTTTACAGAAGAAGAAAGACTCAGACTAACCAAGTAACTTGCCAAAATGTCCAACAAAGGACAGAATTATAATTCAAATGATTTTTTCCTTCTATCACAACATGCTTCCATTCTTCTTCAATGACAATGAAAGAGTAGTTAAAAGTACAGGCATGTTCTTTATTGCCATGCTCAGCATATGAATATGCTGGGAATGCTAACAATAAAGGTATAAGGAAGTTATTTCTTTTTTAATGTTTTTGTTAGTACATTATAGTTATACATCATAGTGGGTTCATTTTGACATAGTCAGAAATGTATATAATATAGTTTGCTCCCTTTCTGTCCCTGTATTTCTCCTTTCTCTCCCCATCACAGAAGTTATTTCTTGAGATGAGAAAAGACCAACTGAAATAAACACCCAATCTCTATAAACTTGAATCCATGAGAACATAAGAACTCAAAAAATGGAATGAGGAATATGCTGAAACTGTACATAATACTGTAAAAGGATCATTCCAACATTATCATGTGGCTTATGAAAAACTACAACATAATGACATATAACAAAGTAATATCCTCCCTTTCCAATAATTATCAAGTAAGAAATGAGGTAATACTATTACTGCTTTTATTCTTATAAAAATTCTTCAGGTTAAGAGTGACTAAGACAGTGGATATGATATCTTTTTTAAGGGCTTAAAAGCCTGGACAATTTGGACCATCTATATGAGCAATACTGGATGGCCAGTCACTGCACTACTAATTTGTTAGACTAGTTCCTACAATTCTCTGTGATTCACTAGCTTTAGTGACTTTGGAATACTTGTAAGGGAGATTCACATCCACTTAAATAGTAAGGAATAAATAAAAACAAGTACCTACAATTTAGGAAGGGTGTATATTTCTTATTCTACTTAATGCTCAGAACAATCCTCTAATGTTGGCTGCCTTATCCCATTTCACAGGAAAGAAAACTGAGGCTAATTAGACGCAAAGTCAGGATTCAAAGTCACCTTAGTCTGGGGACCAAAACGTCTCTGTTTCAGCTGCCTCTAGGGAATACCAAGACAGAACAGTGGTATCCTTATGGAGAGGTAGTTCCAAAATTTATTCCAAATAACATCAGTCAAGTTGAAACCTCTATAGCTGAGACCATTGAGGTAAATTATGGCTCCTTTGGAGATTTCAGAATGCATTTTTACTTTTGCATTTAGCAAAAAGTACTAAAAAATCCTCGCCTAGAAACAAATCCATTTTTGATCTAAGGCCTATTAACAGGCTCCAGACTAATGATCCATATATTAAATATTCTGCTTAATGCTTTGGGAATTAATGTTGTAGATTCTAAAACCACGATTCTCAATCGTTTTGGTCTCAGCATCACTTATGCTTTAAAAAATTACTCAAAACTCCAAAATTTTTCTTTTTGTGGGCTATAGTTACTGATACTTACATCATATTATAATTTAAATCAGGAAACTTTTAAAAACATATGCATGAATTCATTTAAAAAATAAGAATAATTCCATCACATGAAAATAACTGCCTTCTGAAACTTTTTATAAAAAAAAAAATCAAGCTAGAAAAATGTATCATTTCACATATGTGCAAATTTTTTCAACGTCTGGTTTAAAATATTTTCATATCTCTTTCTGAATTCAATTTACTGTGAAATGAACTGGGGATTGAGCCCAGCAATGCTCTACCAGTGGGCTACCTCCTATAGCCCTTATTTTGCTTTGCTTAAAATATAAAAGGAAATTCACATTTCCCACAGCTACACGTTAGAAAAAGAATTAAATGTTTTAACAGTAATTCTGACATTACTCTTTAAGAGTACATCAAAATACAACAAGATGGGGGACTGGAGGGGTGGCTCAGCAGTACAGAGCCTGCCTGGCATGCACAAGGACGAGGATTCAATGCCCAACACCACATACACAACTAAGTGGAGGAAAAATAAAAACAAGATGAAAAAATAAAACACCCTCTCTTAAAAACAAATAAAAAACCCTCAACAAGTGGCACTTGCTTAAACATTAGTTTCAATATAAAGTTCAAATTTTTAGCATATTCTAACAATAAAATCCATGTTTGTCTTGGTGCACTGCATCTGCACTGATTATTTGTAAATTACTAGTTTAATGAATTCTGGAGACTTCCCAATGTAACACATTTCATTTACAAAATATTTTTTGCAAATCGCATTTGTTAATAACACTGATCTCATCAGAAAATTCATTAAGTCATTAAGTATTGGGAAACAGTCAAAACATGTAACAGATAAAAGATTTTCTGAAATTCTAATTTACACAAAAGCTTATTTTATCATTAGCAATAAACACCATTAGCTATTTTCCCTGAAGTGACAAGAAACTTCCTTCATTTTCAAGAAAATATATGCCCAAAACCCAAGTCAGTTATTCAAGAAAAATGACACTCCATGAAAAAAAAAGTTTAGCTCAATGGTTAGTTTACCTCAATTAATAAGTATTTTCCCTTAAGACAGTCTTCATATTTCAGTATAGAACAGAAATGCTTTATGCAGTGTACCCTTTTATCACACAAAATATTGGGAAAATGTATGCTTAGAGACAAGATTTAATAAAGTTAGCACTTTTCACTGCTATACAAAAAACATACTTAAATAAAACTGGCTTCAGTTTTACTATATGGTTGCAAAGATCCAATACAGATATAGTATGGAACTAATGCCTTGATTTATGCTAAGGAACCAGCAGTGTTTCAAAATATTAACTAATTTTGGTAGTGGGGACTGAGCCCAGAGACATTCTATCACTGGGCTACCTCCCCCAGTCCTTTTTATTTTTTTAGTTTGAGACAGTCCTACTAAACTGCTGAGGCCAGCCTTGAATTTGTGATCCTTATACCCCAACCTCCCAAGTAACTGGGATTACAGGTGTGCACCACCACACCTGGATGAATCAGCAGAATTATCCACCACTACACTTTGACTATCAAGACAGTCAATGCAAGAGTCAACACTATAAAAAGGGCGAGTAAGGTCTTATTATTTTTATAAAAATAGCTTTGATTTCACAGGACAGGGACTTACAGACCACACTTTTTTTTTGGTACCAGGGACTGAACCCAGGGGAACTTAACCATTGACCCACATCCCCAAACCCTTTTTATGTATTTACTTTTATATTATTTTTATTATGAGACAGGGCCTTGCCAAGTTGCTCAAGCCCTCCCTAATTTGCCGAGGCTGGCTTTGAACTTGGAAATCCTCCTGCCTCAGCCTCCTGAGCTGCTGGGATCACAGGTGTGGGCCACTGCACCTAGCTGGAAACCACACTTTGAAAAATGGTATCATATATTGCTTGCAGGGGCAAAATATAGAAGAATAAAGAAACTGCTGCGTGGGAGATGTGGGGATAATTCTGGTTTAAGAACAAATGCATATCATATTGTTACTTTATATATATTTATGACTGTACAATAACTCCTTAATAAAAAATTTTTAAAAGATTAAAAAATGCTATTATAGATCATACCCTTTTTGGGGGGGGGAGGTGAAAAAAGAGTCTAGTAATGAATGTGCTCTGAGGTTGATGCCACCATTAGAGTAGCCTCTAAAAACACAACGTCTATGGGTTCAAACAAGTAATATGAATTGGCAACAACTGGCAAGGTGAGGAAAGTAGTTTTTATTAAGTGCAAGTGTAAAGAGAGCAGTATCTATATAAAAATACTTGCCCTGTGATGCCACTTCAGGTATTTTTAAAAGCTAGGTATCTGGACTATTCTATTCTCATTTTCAAATGCTAACGTGGATTCAAAAAATATGCAGACCAAACAAAACACTTGGATCACCTGTGTGCTCATTTTATCCCATAGGATTTTCTGTAATACTGAAAAAAAGCAATAAAATAAAACAATAAAACTGAAATGTCCCTTTATGTCCTCTAATGAGGAGGTAACAGTAGAATGGGAAAAGCAAATGAGACCAAGTTTCATGAAAGGTAATCACATACATATGCATTATTTTATATTAACTTGTCTTGCTTATATAATGATCCTCAAGGATTTCAGCTGCCTAAGATTCCAGATGCAAAAGGAAAAAAAAATTCTTTGACTTTCGGTGAAATATTAAATATTAGCTTTATGTAAGATCTTGTTATGTGGCACATTAATGAATTACTATATATTAGCCTTCCTTACATAAGATCTTATCTGGCAAAGTGACTCCTTGGTACTGAGACAACTGAACAAAAACCAAGGGACAGTAATTTCTCTCTTTTGCTATTTTTATCATCAACTTTAATAAACTCATTACCCCATGAAATGATGTTTCTGTCAGTGGATATTACGTAAATTTACAATCGCTAAACTGCCCCAGGGAAATAATCTCTAAAAAATGCATCACCTCATCTTTCACTTGTGCACCAGGTACAGTCCTTACAGACATACTCCAACAATGTAAATTTTAAAATACCTCTTTTTTCTTCAGTAAGTCAAGACTGCTCCTGCTTTATGGCCTTTCCACTAGTTGAATCCTTAGTATGTTTTCCCTCATACTTTTGCTTGGCTGGCTGCTTGTGGTACCGCAAGATTCAGTCCAAATGTTAACAAGCTCAGAGGACTCCATGAACATAGTGTTAATTTATTTATTGGATCTCCTGAGAGAATGAGACTCCAGAGAAGAGGGAAGGCGACTTACATCCCCAGCACCTAAAAGAACTCCTGACAGACAGGGTCAATAGATAGCTGTTGGCTAGATCAAAGAATGAATCAATGAATATTATTTATGGATTGGTTCTGCTGCAATCTCTCTACTCCTACGTACAGTACCAAATCAATAGTCCTAAAGTGTAACTTCAAATAATTTTATTAAATTTTAAAGAACAAACTTCTAAGTCTGGTATTCATGTTATAACCCCAAACTTCCTTCCCAATCTAGACTAGGTTCTCCCACCTCTGTATTTTTGCTTTTCCCTCCACAAGATCATACTCATATTTGCCCATTAAAAGAACACCCTTCCATCATAACTCATTGTATGACTCTTCTTCCAGTACATTTTCATATTTTAAAATTAATTTAAAACTTGTACATAAAACATAAAGATTCAACATATTAATGGGATAACATACAATGCTTTAATACATGTATAAATTGTATGATGTTTAAATCTAGTTAAACATATCTCCTATTGTGGACACCAGAACTACTTAATCCTAACTGTAACTTAGAACTCAGTGATAAACTTTTCCTCATTCCTCCCTCTTTACTCTCCCCAGCCTCTGAGAATCACCATTCTACTCTCAACTCCTATACAATCAACTTTTTTAGATTCTACATGTGAATGAGATCAAGCCATGTTCTTCTTTCTGTGCCTGGCTTGTGCACTTAACATTGATCCTCAGTTCCACCTACGTTTTGCAAATGGGAGGATTTTAATTCCTTTCGATGGAGGAATAGTATTCCACTGTATATGCGTACACATTTTCTTCAATTATTTGATGGATACTTCAGTTGTTTTCCATTTCCTGGCTATTGTCAATAGTGCTGCAACGAACATGGGAGTACAGATGTCCTTTCAACGTACAGCTTTCGTTTCTTTTGGCTATATACCCTGTTGTGGGATTGCTGCATGATGTGGGAGTTCTATTTTCAGTTGTTTTACCTAACCTCCCTATTGTTTTCATAATGGCTATGCTAATTTACGCTCCAACAATGTTCAAAGGTTCCCTTTTTCTTCATCCTTGCCACTACATGCAGAAGAATGAAATTAGACGTCGCCCCTCCAGTTACAAAAACCAACTCAAGATGGACTAAGGACTTTAATGTAAGATCTGAAACTATGAAACTACTAGAAGAAAGGAGGGGAAATGCTTTAGGACACTGGAATGGACGACACCCTAGTACACTGTTGCAAAGGGAACAGGTCAAAGACAAGGAAAATACATCAAACCCAGTCACTACAAAATGGCTTAGCTTTCTTTGTGCTGTCAAAGCAGAAAGCATTTAGCTTTGTGGACACACTATTAACATTTTTCTTTAAAAAAAAAAACAATTTCATTTAAATATTCATCATAATGTAACAATAATTCCCTCCAATTATGTAAGACTATGTCCAACAAACAAAAAATAAATATTCAGCACAATCCACCAAATCACACAGGTAACTCATATCCACTACTGCACTGATAATCATGTTTGCATTCCTAAATGACTTTTGCTATCCCTTGGTGACCAACTCCACTAACAAATCCCTTTCACACTAAGGTCTAAACTGGGCACTGTAGCACAAGCTATAATCCCAGAAGCTCTGCTTGGGAGGCTGAGGCAGAAGGATCACAATTTCAAGGTGAGCCTCAGCAACTTTAGAGTCCTAAGCAATTTAGCAAGACCCCCCATCTCAAAATAAAAAACAATAAGAGGGGGCTGGAGCAGGGGTTCAGCAGTTACAGCACTCACCCCACAGGTTCAAGTTCAAACCCCAGTGCCACATATGTAACTAAGTGTCTGAGCAACTAAAACCAGATGAAAAAACCAAATAAAAATTGATTCTCTATCTTTCTCTGTCCCTCTCTCTCTTAAAAATAATAATGATGATAATAGCGGCAGGGGATGTGGCTCAGTGGTTAGACTCTCTGAATTAAACCCCTAGTACCAAAAAATATCATAAACAAACATAGATCTAAGATGAAATGCAATCGGCCCAACCCTTCTGAAATAAGTAACCAGTTGTAGTAGAACAATATCTCATCTGTTTCTTATCCAATATCTTTAATTGCTATTCCTTTGCTTACACAATTCAAGTGATCTTTGATTTCAAACCTGCAGTTCAAGACACCTTTCTTTTCCGTCTCCTGCTATGATTTTATCTTAACACTTTTGAAAATAGACATTCTCTCTCATTTTTTTCTTTCACCCAAACCCTTGTCAGCAACGTTCATTTTACATTTCAACCACATTCCTATTTCAGTGAGGATACACCTTTCCCCAACAGTATATCCTCACTTAAATAAACTACTTAATTTTTTTTTTTTTAGAGAGAGAGAGAAAGAATCAATTTTTATTTATTTTTCATCTGGTTTCTGTTTCTCCAACACTTAGTTGTGTAGGTGGTACTGGGGTCTCAACCTTGGTCCTTGCATGCCAGGCAAGCGTCATAACCACTGAGCCACTGCTCCAGCCCCATGCTTATACGTTACAATATTGACAAAGGATGTACATTATTTTATAGAACACCTAAAAAACAAGAAATGTATAAAGCCTGTTGTAGTAGAATTACTAGAGCTAATCAGCAACATCAGACTTTTCTTGCTTTATGTCAGGCAATGAAATACAGAAATATCATAATCACACACAAAAAAGTATAAATGTATATTTTCATTAGCTTAATTTCACCATTCCATAATGTATACATATTTCAAAACAACATGCTATACACATAATTTCTATTTGTGAACTTGAAAACTAAATGAAAAATAAAAAACTAAAATGGACAAAGAAAAAAAAAGTACCAAAAAAGATAAGTACCAGATAAATATAAATTTCCTTTTTTATACAAGTATTTGTACAGAAATATGAAAAGGTATATTTCTCAATACAAAGAAAAACTACAAATGTCTTCTATAACTTTTCAGTTGACAAAGTTCAAATATTTTATTTTACTTTTTTCCCCTATTATTCACCAAGAACTCACCATCACAACATGGTTTACTGCTATAAGACCTAGAAGCCTAATTCTTAAAAGACAGATTTTATTCTACCTGCTAAGGATAGGAACCATAAGGAATGTGTTGAGCCAAATAATCAACAGAAAAGAGGATTAACAGTTTTTTTTTTTTAACATTTGTGGAGTTCTTGACATAAATTTCTGGATTGTGTATGTAGTAGATTCCCCTTACCAAGGTCTGACTCCTAAATTCTTTAGCAATGAATTATACTTGCTTTAGGCAACAGACATTCCCACTGATGGTTTACTCTTAATAATAGTATTACATACAGGCCAATAAATATTTTATTGCTCATTAATATTATCACAGTCATTGGTTGCTTTAAATAAAACTCTCTGATAGGCTGAAACATAAGGACTCTGATATGAAAAATGATGTTTATTGGTAGTTCGATCCAAGTTCCCAATTTCCAAGTAAAATAATTCTTTGTATTATCTACATTAACACTGACAAAACAGAACCTTAAAATATAAACATTTGCAGATTAAATGGTAAAGAAAAAATCATAAAAGTAAAAAATGATCTGAAAAAGACTATAAGCCATCTAAAACATAAGGGGTACTACTTGTAATTATGCCTGGAAAAGAGGCACAAAAGCCCAGGGCTATCCTAAGTAAACTAGACTTACAACTGTACTTCTAAAACTCTATAAAAAGATAAATGATCTCATTTAACCAATAAAGTGCATAAGATAATGTGAAAAGCCAACACTTAAAATCTGTTTCCTTATAATATGCCATATAAAATATTAATGTTTTGATTAATGAGTAATATTTTTCAGGAACCAGTTACTAGTATTCAAACACCGCCCCCCCCTTTTTTTTCAGGGCTGAGGACCAAACTTGGGGTCTTGCGCATGCTAGGCAAGTGCTCTGCACTGAGCTAAATCCCCAACCCCCTTCCCTTTCTTTTGCAGTACCAGGAATTGAACCCAGCGGTGTTGTACCAGTGAGCTACATTTCCAGTCTTTTTTATTTTATGACAGGGTCTTGTCAGATTACCGGGATGGCCTCAAACTTGCAATCCTCCTGTCTCAAGTCTCCCGAGTGACTGGGATCACAGGTATGTGCTACCACACTTGGCCAAACCCCTCTGCTTTCTTACACAGACGCCTAACTATTCCAGAGCCACAACTCCTTAAAAAAAAAAAAAAAAGTCACAAATAAACCATTTAAAAGTGGGCCAGGCACTTTATAACTCATTTAATCTTCCTACGTGCCAGAAAGACAGGGATTTTTATCCCTATTTTCAGATAAGGAGAACTAAAGCACAGAGAGACTTAGTAACCCACCCAGAGTCACGGTAAGTGATGAGACTGATTCTAGAGCATGCTCTTCCAGAATGTATTCATATTGCAATAAGCTGCCACTTTTGCTCCTCTAAGTGAAAGACTCCAGGGATCACTATTTTTCATAAATACATAGAATAGAATGTAGCTCTGAAGTATATGAAGTTAAGTGAATAGGATCAGGGATAAACAGAATTGGGCAGTTGATACGATTTCTGGCATATATTCATTACCTGTAGTCATGCAGCAGCAAACATGGACCTGGGAATTTTCCTTATGTTTGATAAAGGGAAACCCACTTATTCCAGTGTTAGGATAAGCCATTAACAACCAAAAACCCCATTATGGTAATAACTAACATTAGTGTATAGAATGTGTCAAAGACTACCAAGCTTAGCAACATGCTAACATCAACTAATCCAATCATTCTAACAATGCTATGAAATAGCTACTGTTCTACAGAAGAAAAACTGACCTTCTGGTAACTTGCTCAAGAACACACAGAAAGTAACAAAACTTGAAACTCAAGCTCTTAATTACTGTTAGCTTACATGGGATCTTATTTGCCCAGTGATATATTCATATAATAAGCTGTATTATAACACAATTCTACTGTATTATATCATAAAGTAAGTTTTTGGTGCGTAGGTTTCAGAATCAAGTCCCCTCCTTGCCCCCAGTAGTGGGGATTGAACCCAGGGGTACTCTACCACACTGAGCTGCAACCGTAGTCTGCCCTACCTCCCTACTAACCAATTTTTTTGTGGAGCTGGGGATTCAATCCAGGAGCAATATGCCTCTGAGCTATACCCTAGCCACTTCACTTTTTATTTTGAGAAGGGATCTTGCTAAGTGGACCAAATTGGCCTTGAACTTTGATCTTCCTGCCTCGGTCTCCTGAGCAGCAGAGAATACATGCATCTGTCACCACACCTGGCTTTGAATCAAGTTTGTTTTGTTGTTTTGTGGTACTGGGGGTTGAACCCAGGACTCTAAATCAGAATTAAATTTTGATAATGTTTGGTTGCTATATGAATATAGTATCGTATATATCTCAAATGGCTTTGAACTTGGGATCCTCCTGCCTCAGTCCGCCAATCCTCTGCGATTACAGGTGTCACTACATCCAGCTCAAAATTCTTTCTTAAAAAAAAATCAAGTGTTGAATTCTATCACTAAGATCTAGTGTAAAGTAAATGTATTTCCCTGAATGCAAATTTCATATGAAGTCTATAATTATAACATAAACTACCCTCTGAAAATTAAAACTTACAACAAAACTACCCTCTGAAAAATTTAATCTTTAAAAATTTATTTCTAGGAAGAATAGTGAAATGTTTTTCATGCAACACAGAAAAGAATGAACTGTTTTAAGTTCTTGATTTCTACTCTTGTATGCTGGGCCATGTTCACAGAGAATGAAACAAAATGACATTGTGATAGATACTGGATTGTGTCACATTTGTGCCCCTTCTTTTAAGAATAATGCCGTAGAACACTCATTTGGATAAATTGTGATTTGACAAGTGATTTAAAAAAAATATTTGCTTCATTAGAAAAAAAATTATTTCTGCCAAAATGCCAGATAGATTGATAGGCATCTGACTCCTGTAAAAATGACAGAGGTAGATATTTAAATATGAATAGTTATGACAACCAAATATGTATGGAATTAAATCTACTTGGGTAAAAACTATGTAGAAATAATTAAGTAATTTGTTAAACATTGTCCTGTTAATCAAGCTCCAAAGAAACTATATCATTGGGCATGGTGGCTCATGCCTGTAATTCCAGAGACTCAGAAAGCTGAGGCAGGAGGTTTGCAATTTTGAGGTCAGTCTCAGCAATTTAGTAAAGCTCTAAGCAACTCAGGGAGACCGTGTCTCAAAATGAAACATAAAAAGGGTGGGGGATTTGGCTCAGTGGTTAAGCATACCTGGGTTCAATTTCTGGTTTTTTTTAAAAAAAGGAATAATATCTGTACAAAGTTCAAGCATTTGTATTTTTAAACCATTTTATTCTGTAGTAGAGTCAGTTTTTCTCCATATAGAAGAATACCAATTTAATTATTGAAAAACAACAAGAAAATGGTCTGGCTTACCATGTTTGTTTTGTAATTGATATATTAGAAATGCAGCTAACTCACAGAATAAAACACACTAATTGTCCTTAAACTTAGGTGTACCGTATAAAATATATAAAAATTTAAAAACCAAAAGAGTAATAAATATAACCATGCAACTAATATGAGCCCATGATTCTACCTTAAAGAAATGTTGACAGGTTATATATAAATCTGTCTCTTGGCATTTTACTCAATTAGAGGGCACAGAGGTACAGAGGTTCATGATAGATTCAATGTTGGTTCTCTCAATGTGCAGGTCTTATTAGTGTCTTCCTTTTGAGTCTCTGTAACTGCATACTACAATAATTTTAGGATAAAGTAGCTCAAAGCAGTTTTGTTGAAGATATTGTCCCTTGCTTATTTAATATGATGGCATGTCTTATGCCAGTGTTTCACACTCAGTAGGTATTTAAGGAACATATACAAAAACCACCCCAACTCTTGATGATAAAAGCAAAGGAAAAAAAGCACCTTTTCTTTCTTTAAGAATAACAGTAGTTAACAGCTACATTCCACTTTTCCAAGTACCAGGCCCTATTCCTGGTACTTTACAAATTTAGTTTTCAAACAATCCTGAGGGAGATGTTGTATAAGTCCCAACATGAAGATGAAAAAACTGATGCCTAAAGAAACTAAGGTTCATACCATTTAAGTAGTTGCTTAATAGTAAGAATACCTAAGAATCAAATTGCAACTTTAAAATACTATCAAAGATTTTTAGCTAAGAAATAATAAAGAACAAAATATGAACTGATTTACCAAAACTTAAGAAAATCTTTAAAATGACCCTGAAAAAGTAGGCATCATAATTTCCACTTTATTAATCAAACTAATGGAGGAAAAGAGCATTCTGATACAAGGGCACAGACTAGCAATGATCAGGACTAAGACAGAAGCCCTTCTTTGTATGTTTCCAAAGCCTGGCTTTCTTCATTTATGCCAGAGCTTCCCAAACTTCAAATCCTAACATACTATCTTCACAAATTCTGCCATGCCCATGGATCACCTTCACTATTATGGACTTAATATTTATTTTTTTAAATCAAGAAAGGAACTTTGATATCATAATGTAAATGGAAAACAAGCATCACCTGAAATAGAAAAATTTAAAAATAAACTTAATGAAAACAAAACCTTTATTTAATTTTAGCCAAATACCATCGTCTGCTGAATGTGCTTGGGCCACGTCAAGGTCTACCTGTCTTTTATTAACAGTAATTTGTGCTAGAAAGGTGTTACCCTACTAGAATGAAGCTGAAGTTTCCTCCTTAAATAATGATTTAAAAAAATAATTAAAAAGGGAATAGCTTTCACATCTTGCTGGGTAGACATCCCACACTTTGGGAAACAACATAAGGCCACTCTGCTGCTTCCCTTTGACTAAGTAAGCAGCTTCCTCTGCTGTTTTTCTTGTATTCCAAAGTATCTTAGCAAACACTCTAACATAAAAAGATAAAACTAGTTATTATACTTAGCACTACTATAGGAATGCCTCAAAATGTTATCTCAAGTACGTACACACAATATTCAAAATCCCACTGAATCCTGGGAGACACAAAATGTTCTAACACACAACTCTATAAAGAACTTCTTACCTAGCTGCAAACAACATACAACCTAAAAAACAAAACAAAACAACAACAACAAAAAACACTATGACACAATTTTAAGAATCAAAGTGTTTAGTGTCCTGAGCACAAGTTTTGCCATCCAATGGAACTGGATTTGAATTCCAGTTCACAATGAGCATGAAGCCTCCCTCTCTGGTGCTCCAGGTTTCTCAAAGCTGAAAAGTAAAAATAACTACTCTTTACATTTAAACATATATCAAAGAGCTCAATGTCTGGTCCATGAAAGGTACTATGCAGTTACTACCTACTACTCTAAGAACACAGATAAAGGTTAATATGGGTAGGGGAAAAAATTGCTTAAAGGAGACTGTTCTGGACCTAAGTAAAGGGCAAAATGAGGTAAGTAATCCAACTGAGGGGGTGGTGGTAGGGCAGGGGTTAAAAGTGCCAATATCCAAGCTAGGTAGTAAACTGTAGCTTGCTAGGGAGGGCTCTAAATGCCATGCTAATCTTCCCAAACATTTCTGAAAATCATCACATAAGTTTTTAAGACACTTATTAATTCTTTAGCAACTACAGAAAATATTTTTTAATTTGTTCAACATAGTCTTACATATTTGAAGGTATCATTGTTAAATATTCATGCATATATAGATACTGATGAAGTAAGTTAAAGCTGATCCTAGTCCAGGATCTTCCCCCCACCACCCTGCAGTCTGTTAAAATTTAAGAGGTCACTGCATGGTCAGAGCTGAGATAACAATAATGTCAGCAAAAGGAAACAATGATTAGCTGAGATCTTCTGAAGAAGAATCTCAGGATTTTGTAAGTGGAATGTAAAGGAAGGAGGTGTGAAAGCTGATTTTATCTAAGAGAAAGAATATGAAGATGATCAGAATGTAAAAGACAGAGTACTTCAGCACCATAATGCACAAAAAGATAAGATCCGCCAACATGTTATCCAGAGAGACAATAAAACAGAATAAGACCTAACAAAAGGTCTCTAAATTCAGTGAACAGGATAAAAGTGAACTTTATAAATACCTTTTCTTTAAACAGATAACAAAAATTAAATTATGAGTGCTTAAGGAGAGTAGGTAGGGTACAGGGTAAGAGAGATGAAATCTAGGTCATTTGTTTTTTTATCAGTAAAAGGAAAAAGAAAAACAGGAAGGCAGATGGATATTCAGGGTCAAATGAACAACACCAGAAGCAAAAAGAACACTATGTAGAAAATAAGCATGATACAATACAATCAGTAACTATGACAATTCTTGGTTATGCCATTTGTTAGGCCCGAGTGAGAAAATTTGAGTTTGGGACTCATTCCAGAATCAAGTCTTAGTTAGAAGGAAATGTGATTAGGGAAGTAAAAGATTTCTATCTCCAGGGCTTCAAAACTATGGGTGGTAAACAGAAAAACTAACCACAAACTCCTTTCCTCTAGACATTAAATCATTAGCTTTTCAAAGGCATGTAGAAAATATAATAGGCTCCTAGATTTCAAAGGTTCAACAACTGCAGTCTCTCCTACTCCTGTGAGGCTTACATCAACCCTGACAAATAACACAGTAAGTGATTTTGACATGGCACAAATCTGTATGGCCTGTGCTAGGAAATGTGCTATCCCTGTGACACCATGTAAGAATGCACCCTCATCTCTTAGTTGATTTATGTTCCTGCACTTGAAGCAAGGAACTCTAGAACTCTGCAGAGGCTGCACTTTATTGCATTTTAAGAATGAAAGTATAAGCTACAGTGCCCTGATATTTATATTCTACCTGAATTAACATTTTTAATTGCCAATAAACTCATAGTTTTATCTTAAAACTTCTTACAGTCACTCTGCTATTTAGAAAAAAAAAAAAGGAGTTCTGAAAAGGGAGAAGGAACTGGCAATGTCTGTCAGTAAAGTCAGAGCTCAGAGAATTCAGTGCTATTTGTTCCTGTTCTTGCTGCCTCTTTCTCTCTTCATGCCCAGAATGCTGATTGGGGTGGGGAAAGAGTACTCACAGTGCTAGGCAGTGGAACATCCAAGACTGAAAACTTCACTACCCCCACTTTTTAATTCCCTGGGTGAGGAGCCCACAACTGCATGCTAACTTATCATCCCAATCCCGTCTGAACGCACAGCAATAGCAGGGCTAAGCAACTGGCCTGCCCTAAGAAATTGTCTGTTTTCTAAATATCCATGATGTGCTTCTGTTGCTCTCAATCAACACCACGAGGTCATGAAAGGAAAGAACTCCAAAGTTTATTCACAATCTCCTTGTAACATTATTAAGGTTAATATACTACAGAAGCCACTAAGCAATGGCATACATAAGCAACAGTATAAATGAATAAAAATCAACACAATAGAAAAAGAAAAGGATGAGTAGGAAGCAAGGAAGTCTCACAGTGAGACTGAGATTGTTCAAATCAGGATTTCCAAAGTCTACAAAACTTAAGTCCTGCTTTCAAAAGGAGGGAAGAATAAGCATGGAAGTGGGGAGAGAATGTGGAGGATGAGAAAGTAACACAATGAAAAGAAACTGATAAAGAACAAGTAAGCTGTGTGAGAAACAGAAAACAGATTTGCTGCACTGGAACAAAAAGTTCACATTAGGAGAATAATCAGAAACAAGACTGAGATGTGGGGGTGAACTGGCAGAAGCTTTTAAGGCTGAGTAGGCATGATGACTACCAGATTTGATATGCCCTCTCTCCTACCATATATTTTATAAGAATGTTTATAAGTAAACAGCACTGAGGCAACAATACCTTCAGTACTCTTGCTCACCATCTGACTAGAGGAATGACATCCTAAAGCACCAAGAAACTAGTCCAATAGGCTTTAGGTGCCCTATCGTAAACAAGGTGACATAAAGAAAACATAAGGCTAAATTAAAATTTGTCCTCAAGTTGTTTGGCACCTATCAAGGAAAACAGAACCCATGTAGAGGATGCTAAAAGTACAAAATACACACAAGTGCAAACAGGACAGTGCTGGAAGATTACAGGAGAGAGAATGATCTGGATGGGATGATCAGGGAAAAGTTCAAGAAGAACTATGTCAAACAGCAAACAACAACAATAAAAATGCACATGGTATTTTATATGAAAGTTTTTAAAAGAAGTTATCAGGGACTAAGGGGAAAAGGTGAGGAGTTTTATTTAATGGGTACTAAGTTCAGTTTTGTAAAATGAAAAGAATTCTGGAGATGGATGTTGGTGATGGTTGCACAATAATACACGAAGGTACTTAGTGCCATTAAACTTAAAAATGAATAAAATGGGGGCTAGAGAAGTGGCTCAGCAGTAGAGCACTTACCTGGCATGCGCGAGGACCCGGGTTCGATCCCTAGCACCACATACACACTAAGTGGAGGAAAAACAAAAACCAGATGAAAAAATAAAAATTAATTCTCTTTCCCTCTCTCACACTCTCTTAAAAAAAAAATAAGATGGTAAAAAATTGTTTAAAAGAGTTTTTAAATAGTTATTTAAAAAATCTTTCTAATTCCATGAAATGCAATACAATACTCTACAAATGTTACTTGAGTCAGATTATTTAGATAAATATGTCTGGGATAGAAATTATGAAGAAAATCAAAGGACTATATAAAAATGAATTGGTCTGTAAATATGTGAATAACTTATGAGAAGGATTTGCTGTGGATCTCAAGAAAGAATACAGTAGGTTCAATAATACCTCAAGTTAACTGTACAAGTAAAATCTACCAAGAATTGGTCAAAAATCTACATAAGAAAGCAGTTTTGAAGGAGTAACATGCACGGTTGTCAGGAAGTAATCTCTCAATGGTTTACCTCCATGAAGCTCAGTACTGACTTGCGCAGTGTGTGACAAGCTATTCTTTCCATGACACCCTTCCCTTGCTTCTCTGATCATATCCCTCCAACGCTAAGGATGCTGCTTCAGGCTCTTTCTCATTCTCTCTTTTCTTTCACGCAACAAATTCGTCCTGGTTGATCTTACTCATAAACTGCCATCTATATGCTAAGGATATCCAATCATGTTATGTAACTTTCTCCCCAAGTTTCTGTGGATGTAGCAAGCCATCAAAAAAATCAAAGAGGCAAGGAGTGTAGCTCAGTAGTAGAGCATATGTATAGCCTGCATGAGGTCCTGGGTTCAATCCCCAACGCCACCCTGCCCCAAAAAGTCACAGAAATGAATAAATATTAAATACACTAAAGTAGATATGGATTACCTTTGCTTTGGTAAATCGAATATTCTACTTAACAATCTATTCAAATGTCTTTAAGTTTTAAATTTTGACACTTTAATAAAATTAAAAGTAATCAGTGGCATCCAAAAAATGTAGTAAAAGGAAATCTTTTTAATATTTATCAATAACTATTTTAAGACATGCTCATGCAAGACAAGACAGAGAGCACGATCTAACTGTTAGATTCTAACAGGTCTCAAAGCAGCACTGAGAGGCTCTGTAAGCAGGATCAACAAGGCTATCTCACCCAAATGAGTCCCTCCATGTGACCTGTAAATGTTAAATATTTTTTAAAAAGAAATTTGAGGACCTTGATAGAGTAAAGATATGTTAGAGTGTAAAGATAAGAGATGGAAGTAGGGACAGGTGTGGCAGAGCACACCTGTAAATCCCAGTGCTTAGGAGGTTGAGGCAGGAGGAGGACAAGTTCAAAGCCAGCTTCAGCAATTTAGGTCCTAAACACTTAGTGAGACCCTGTCTCAATAAAAAATAAAAAAAATGTGCTGGGGATGTAGTTCAGTGGCTAAGTGCCCCTGGGTTCAACCCCTGCTACTCAAAAAAAAAAAAAAAAAAAAAAAGTAAAACAATAAATATTAATCATATAACAGGTTTTAAGCTATTTAAAAGTGACTCCTAAAATGCTAGATAATTAGTATTGGACTTCACAGAATTGAGCCTTGGAGCTAGAGGAGTCTAGCCCATACTCTGGCATCAACATCTCAATGCAGTGTTGTGTTTCCCAAATTGACAAATAATCTCATTTAATCCTTGTAATAAGCCTGTCAGGTGTTGGTATCCCTATTTTCTTGTTTGGAGGTTCTAGCAGGGGAGTGCAGCTACTCGTAAACCCTTGACCGAAGAACGGTCCTCCTCTATCCAGGAAGGTCCCGGAGGGACACACATGGAGTGGTGAGGGAGGAAGGGGAAACCCGCCTAGCCAGCCAGATCAGCCGAATCAACCCTGGCGATCAATGGGGTGACAGATGTTGCAGCCAGATCGCCCTCACATCCTCCCTATTTTCTTAATAAGAAAACATATGCTTTTCATGATGCTCAAGAATTGGTAGATTCTTGAGGATTTGTGTACAAATTTCTTGAGGGTTAGTTATCTTGTAGCACTGTTATGAAATTTCTTCAGGAATGGTTTTAGTGAATTCCTATTCTTCATATATTAAAAATATTTTTAAATTTAATATTCCATATTTATATCATTCAATAAACACTATGCTCCAGGGGATGCACTAGGGTACTGGCTGAATTAAAGTGTTAAATGCAGGACATACCAAATACAATGAAGCTAAGTTTGCATCCCTCTTTTTTTTTTTTTTTTAAAGAGAGAAGGACAGTGAGAGAACCTTTTTTTTTTTTTTTTTTTTAGTTTTTCACATGGCTTTCGTTACTCTGACACTTAGTTATATATGTAGGTGCTGGGGTTTGAACCTGTGTACTCGTGCATGCCAAGCAAGCGCCGTAATGGCCAAGCCACCACTCCAGCCCAGGTATCTCTCATTTTTTTAATGAATGGCCTCATTCACGGAACCATCACCAAGTTTGCACAGGCTTCGAAAGCCATCCAAATGCTCTTCTCACACTTTCAAATGCCCACCTAACCTTGCCACCCAGAAAGAATGAACATGGCATCTTACTCAAAATTCAGCATGCTGTTGCCCCACAAAACCAGCCCCTCCCCCTCACTTCTTTATTTCTGTTAATAGCATCACAAATTCTTCAACCTCTATATGTTCAAAACCTCAGAATCATCCTTTGTGTCTTTGGTGGTAAACAAACCCTCAATCACACACTAAAAGGAAAAAAAATGCATTACTGACTGGATCAAAAGATTGGGTATTCGAATATTATGTTAACACAACAAAAACAACAAAAGGTTTTCTATCATTAAAACCAAGATAGTATAAATTACTAATTTTCTCATGTAAAGCAGAGCTTGAGAAAATGAAACCTATCTGATCACCTAAGAATCAGGCACTATGCTAGTTGCTCACATACTTCAATTTGGGATTATGAAACCTTCAGAATTGGTATTATCATTGGTTTAAGGAGGAAGAAAGAGTCTCAAGAGAGGTTAAGTTACATGCTCAAGATGAGAAGTTTATAAGCACCAAGTGGAGATTCAAATCTAGCACTGTCACATTCCAAAGTCTATGCTATTTTAACTAAACTCAATGCTTACTGACACAGAAAATTAGAAGTGTTTAAATGCTTTTCTGTAGAATATGAAGTGCTCTAGAAAAAGAAAAACATATAAAGTCTTCTCTTAATAATATATCAATAAAATTCAAAATAGTAGAAACTCTGATCATCCTAGTCACAATGAGAAATCAAGGAAAATCATTTATGTTCTTAAATAATTTCTAGATAATATTTTTTCAAAAATACAGATGTTACTACTTCCACATACAACTTTTCATATAATCCACAGGCAAAACACAGCAATAATCACTATTTGATCAGTACTATTTACAACTATTTTTATTCAAAGGAGCATGCTCATATAATTTAGAGGACTGGACCCAAGATCTACTCACTGATGCAAAATTATGTGGAAAAATGACAACTCATTACTCAGAAACTAAAGATTTAATAAATGATAAGATAATCTATGTTGATTAAACGTTGAGATGGCAGTTCTTCCCATCTTGATCTGTAAATTCAACATAATCCTAATGGGCTTTTTTTTGTAAAAATTGTTGACTCATCCTGAAATTTTAAGGAAATAAAGTTCTGGGATAGTGATTTTAAAAAGGAACAAAATAGGACACCTGCCCTACACTATTTAAAAGCTGACAATATTACTATATATAATATTATATAATAATTATATATAATACTATAATACTATACTATATATAGTATTATATAATAATTATATATAATACTATACTATATATAGTATTATATATAATAATTATATATAATACTATAATACTATACTATATATAGTATTATATAATAATTATGCAATATGATTGACCTAAAGTTAATAAGCATATAGATCAATGGAACAAATTGAGAGTCCCTAAATATTCTTGATGTTTACGGTCAGTTCATTTTTCTTTAAAGAGAGAATCGATTTTATTTACTTTTTCATCTGGTTTTTGTTTTTATGACACTTATTTGTGTATCTGGTGCTGGGGTTCAATCCTGGGTCTATGTACATGCCAGGCAAGTGCTGAGCCACAGCTCCTGCCCCAGGTCGGTTCATTTTTGAAAGTGCCAGAACAGTTCGATGGGGAAAGGACAGCCTTTTTAACAAGTGTTCTGGGACAACTGGATATCCATATGCTTAAAAAAATGTATTCAGAATGTGTTTTATATACTTTACAGCATACACAGAAATTATCTCAAATAGATCATGGACCTAATTATGCAACCTAAAATTATAAAGCTTCTAGATAACAGGAGAAAAATCTTTGTGATCTTGGGTCAGGCTGAGTTCTTAGATATGACACTAACAGCATGAACCAAAAAGAAAAAAAAACTGATAAAATGGACAGTAAAAAATTTTTCAAGCTTTTGATATTTCAAAGGATACTTTAAAAAGTAAAAAGATAAAAAGACTGGGAAAAATTGCATGTTAACAAATATGATAAAGGTCTTTAATCTAGAATATGTTTTAAAATTCTACTACTCAATTATAAAGGAAAAAAATAATTTAAAATGACAAAATGGATATTTCATTGAAGAAAATATATGAAAAGATGTTCTGCTTCACTAGTCACTAGGGAAATGAAAATTAAACCACTGTAATATACTGTTACACACTCTGTAGAATAGCTATAATTTAAGATTGATACCTATTATTGGTATTAAGGAGAAAAGAACTCTTAGGCGCTTCTTTTGGAAATTTAAATGGCACAGTCATTATGGAAGACACTTTGGCCATTTCTTAGAAAGTGAAAATACATATACAAACTAAAAATTATAAATGTCTGTTAGCATTATTAATCATGGTAAAAACTGGAAAACAATCCAAATGTTCATCAGGTAGTATTTTAATAAATAAAACATGGCATATCCTTAGAATGGAATATTATTTTATAGTAAAAAGGTGCAAATTATTGATATATGCTACAACAAAGATGAATGTTTAAAACATGCCAAGGGACAGAGTCTAGGCACAAAAGAGTACCTATTATGTTACATTTATATAAAGTGTTTGGGAAAGAGATCTGTAGAGACAGCCAAACAGTGGTTGCTTAAAGCCAGGGTAGGAGAAACAGTCTGGAGGGAAATGTTGGGGATGATTGAAAAGTTCTTAAAGTGATCGGTGTAATGATGCACAATGTTATAAATTTTCTTAACTCAGTGAGTTGTATACTACCATGATTGAATTTTATGGTATATAAATTGTACCTCAAAACCATAAATTTTTTAAAAATTATGAAATAGCTGTCTTGAAGAATGTAAAGCTTATGGTGGATGAAAGACTTTGTACTGCATACATAATTGTAATTTAAAAACTGCAGCATAATTTAATGTAATCTGGCATTTGGTATGGTTTGAAAGGATAGATTTTATGAACATTCATTATAACCACGTATATTTAAATGAAGCACTGTAATAATTCTGGTTAATATTTATTTATCCTTTTTGTGTGTCAGGGACTTTTCTGAGTGTGTTATATGTATTAACTTTTGTTTTTTGAGACAGAAAGTTGTTAATCTTGCCTCAGTTTGTAGAAAAAATAGAAGCTGTTATTCCAGAACTTCCAAATCACTTCCCCTAATTAAATCTTCATATACCTACTTGCTACTGAATCCATGTTCTTTTTTCTTCTCATTAAAATTGAGGAAGTAGTTCCATTCCCATCAAAGGACTCTCTGTGCAGTCAGGATCCTGAACATTCTTGCTTGCTCAAGGACTTCTTCCTTCCTTTATCTATTCTAACAACTAAAATGCTGCAGTATTTCTTATTTTTAAAAAAGTAAATATTATTTATTTTATATCCTAACCCACCTCCAGTTTCTACTCTATATCTACTCTCTTTCACATACAAATTTCTTTACACACCATATTTCCAGTTTCTTGGCCACCATTTTATCCCTCAAGTCACATAAATCTGACATCCAGTCCATGAAACTGATTTATCAGTTATTAATGACCTCTAGGTTGCCAATCCAATGGCCACATTTCTGCCCATATATTCTCAGTCTCTCAAACTCAATACAGTTGACTGTCCCTCCTTAAAACACTTGCTTTATTTGGCATTCCTGGACAGGATTTACATGAGGCATTCCCAAATTTCCTCCATTCTAGCTGCCTTAGTCTCCTGTTCAGAGGCAGCTTTCCAGTTTCCAAGCTTAGAAATGTTCAGTTTCTCCACAGCTCCATTTATGAACAATTCTTTCTTTTTTTACAGTTTTTTTCTTCGGTGATTTCACCCTTTGCCATTGCTTACACAATCCCTATTATACAGACAATCTTCAAATTGACATCTTCAAGTCATGTATCTCCTCAAGATTTGTAAGATCATCCAGGGTGAAGGCCTACTTGACCATCTCACAAGCGTCTCTAAATTAACACAGACAAAAGGGAATTCCTGAATTCACCATCATTCATCACCAAAATAAACAAAACCTCCAAACACCTATTCCTCCCCTGACCATTCAAATATGGCAACTTCCAACAACATCCTTGAGTTCTTTCTTCTCCCTCAAGTTCCATATGCAATCCACTGCCATGCCTTATTATCACCTCAAGTAACCTCAGATGTGTTCACTTCTCTTCAACTATCATCATGCTAATTTAAGCCACTTCTATTTTACCTGCACAGATTGCTGTATATTCACTGGCCAATTTGTTTCTACTTGCCCCAGTATTCTTTGTTTACACAGTAGTCAGAGTGATCTTTTTAAAAACATTATTAAATGATGCTCCTTCTGTGAATAAAAACTTTTACAAAATTCCATTAAAATCCAAACTCCCTGCAGATGTGTGGTCCCTGTCCTTCTCCCTTCACATTCATAATGCTCAAGCTTTTCATTTCATTAAACATATTAAATTCTTCATAGCTTCAGATCCTTCACATATGGTCTTCTCTGTATGAAACATTTCATTCTTTCCCCTAGCCACCTCCCTGTCCATGCCTTGTCTTAGAGCCTTCCTGTACAAACAACTAAGTCACCACTGATTCCTTGCCCAATGATTATGTATTATTGTACAGGGTTTTCCTTTTTAACATTAGCAGTTATAATCCATGAAAGCAGAGAAGATATCTAATCTGTCACAATTACATATATATCCTGAACATAAATAGTGCTCACAGAGAAGTAATATATAACACTGATTTAGGAAAGATTATCTTCAGCATTTCACGGATCCAATTGTTCTATTTTAAAACTTTCTTAATGTAGAGACCCATGAGATGAGGTTGACTAGGTTGGGGCAAGGCTGACAACCTCAAATTACATGCAAAATTTTATGTAATTACATTTTCTAAGCAAAAGTCCAGTATGTGCACCAGAATCTCAAAGGATCAACAACCCAAAAGATAGACTAATAAATTCTGGCTTCAACATTTAACAAATTAGACCTCAAATTTAACAGTCAATTTTTGAAACAAAACAGAGATGTATTATTTCTAAAAAGCCTAAGTTCTATAATTTACCAAATCTCAATCAAATATGGTATATGCTGTTGGTGGGACTGCAAACTGGTACAGTCACTCTAGAAAGCAGCGTGGTGACTCCTCAAAAAACTGGGGCTGGAACCACCTTATGACCCAGCTATCTCACTCCTGAGTATTTTCCCAAAAGAGCTAGAATCGGCATATTACAGAGATATGGCTTCATCAATGTTTATAGCAGCTCAATTTACTATAGCTAAGCTATGGAACCATCCAGATGCCCCTCACAGGACAAGTGGATTCAAAAACTGTGGTACAAATATATACAATGGAATTCTACTAGGCTATTAGAGAAAGCATTTGCAGCCAAATGGATGGAGATGGAAAAAATTACGCTGAGTGAAATATCCCAAACTCAAAAGACTCAAAGGCAGAACGTTTTCTCTCATCTATGGAAACTAGAATACAATCGGAAACAGACTGAAAGTTGGCTAAGCTAACAATAACCTCAATATGGGTGAACTTTTACATGAGCAGGGGGGAACCTTGCCCTTGATGCTGGGGGATGAAAGGAGGGTCAGGGGGAAGCGGGGGAGGGAAAAGGAGGGTGATCAAGGCTACTGGGAGGAGAAGGTATGGGGCTATCAACCTGGTGGAAAACCTTTGACTTCCATGAGAAGCCCAAATAACACAGGGGTATAGCAGGGGGAATCATGGAATGGGGGCAGGGGAGGGGGGAGATTGCAGAATGGCATCAGCCTTGGATTGCACTGGTATTACACATTTGTTCATGATTGTATGGCAACAATTCCCTCCTAAATGTAAGACTATCTTGAACGAATAAAAATAAATAATAATAATAATGTGGGGTATGGTTTAACTTCCATGAAACAAATGGCTTACATAGAAGTAAAGGGGGAAGAGATGAATGAAAGATGCATCTGTCACAGGAAAGGCTAAACAAAATGAAACCTATATGAAGCAAAGCACCAAAATGCCAAGTTCTATCACCTATTTCAAATTCTTGCTGGTCAGAAACCTTGAAGAAGGTATGGTCATCAGCATCATGGGCTTAAGACCCTTCCAGCAGTTTCCTCTTATAATATTGTCATTACAAAATTTTATGCTTACACCCTCCTCTTTAAATCTCTCAAAGAATGTGAAGAAACCAAATGAAATGTTAAAATAATGGAGCAAATAATCACAAATCTGTGCCACTTTCTTAGGGTGTGGCTTGTCAGAGTAGCCATGGCTACCCAATGACATTTGAGTCAGAAATCACACAAATCCAATCAAATCATATCATGTACTAAAAATGAAAACCCAGACATCAAGTGATTTCCTCAAGGTCCACAAAGCTAGCTAAAGCCAGGACTCCCATGTTTAGTACTTCTTACCAGCTTTTTACATTCTTACAGCTCTGTCAAAACACTTAGCATAAATTCCCCAAAATACTAAAACTCTAACTCTGGGCTATTGAGGGAAGGAAAGAGGACAGATAAACTAAAACTAGCATAATATGAAACTAAAGGAAAGAAATTTAAAAGTGAAGATACTACACAAAAACATTAACTGTGACTTCTTTCACAAACAGTATGTTTTTTAGCTATACATAAGAAAATGTCTGATTAAGGTAATTTTATTTTTGTAGTTACAATTATTTTAATGATTCAGAAATCACAAATAAAGAACCCCACTACTTCAGAATAACAAATCAGACGTTTTTATTAAGCTCATAACTCTCAATGCATAAATAAGGCTGTGTCCTCCCCCATTTTAAGAGAGAGAAGAAGGGGATGGAGAGAAAGATAGAATCAATTTTATTTAGTTTTTCATCCGGCCTGTGTTTCTCCAACACTTAATTGTGTATGTAGTGCTAGGGTTTGAACCCAGGTCCTCACGCATGCTAGGCCAGTGGTCCAACCGCTGAGCCACCGCTCCAACCGCTGAGCCACCGCTCCAACCCTGTGTTCCCTAATGTTAAACCTAATTTCACTAATGAAAGCATCTCATAAGCAACTTGAACAAGTTTCAGGAAAGATGGTTTATATTTTGTTTTTACTGCCTTCCCCTATTAAATTTATACATATTATTCAAATACACTACCAAGATAATGCTCAACACAAATGATCTAAAGAGTTTAAGCTTCGTTAATAGAGTACACTGCTTGCAACCTTCAATCAAAGGACAGTTATTACTAGAACCTTTTATCGTGGTATTAGGCATTCAAAGTCTGTATGAAGTTTGAAGATATTTCCCAAAATAGAGACTTTAAAGAAGTGAAAGCTAAGAAAATATACTAATTGGTATAGTAAATAGTATACATTTTCCAATCTTTAAAAAGTAAATTACGTCTGGAAAAGTTTTTTTTAAGACATAATGCTAAATATTTTCTTGCTTAGTAGCATTCCTTATGATTAAATCCTGTGAGCCAGATTTTTCTACCCCTAATTCAGCTCTGTGGCACGGAGCACAATTTCGCAAAGTGCTAACTGCTTCCCTTTGTCTATTGATAGTCTTCAAAATCTAATCCAAAACAGGTTTTATGTTGCTATTTCAAAACAAGTGTAATGAATAGAACTTAAGATGTCTGACAACCGTCATGTAAAACTGTGTTTCTATGTGTGCCCAAGATAACAACAATCTCATTTCTTTGAAGTGGTTGTGTTTCAAAACATCCTCATACATTAAACTTAACTATGCAAAAAAGGAAATCCACACGTAATTCAAAACAAAATAAAATCCCTACTCCTCATAAAAAGTATGGGCAAATCAAAATCTGAATGAATTTTATTCCTTACTCTGCCCCCAAATCACATGAACAGTGAAGGGAAGAAAGAGCTAGGAAGTGACAAGGCAAGGGAGAGAGATATTCCCTACTTATAAATGAGATATTCCCTTCTTATAAACAAGTTATTTAACTTCTTTGCCTATCAAGTTTCTGGTTAATAAACAATACCCACTTCACAGGGTTGTTGCGAAGGATCAAATGAGTTCTAGCACGAAAATAATCTGCCAGATATATATGGCAAACACTAGGTACTCAATAAATGCCAGCTCTTTCTTGTGTCAGCTCTGTTCTTTGTTCTTTACACTCATTCCTCCAGAGGACTCAGGCCTCTCTCAGGACACTTACTAACAATGCTAAAACTACTGGATCAATCAAGCCCTGATGTGTGTCAGACACTGGCTGGCTCCTACCCCCACCACTTACGAGAAAAACAGCAAGAGGACCCCAACATGTGAACTTCACTGTAAGAACTGACATTCATCATAGACAAACTGCCTTTCCAACTATCTCCGGAGATTTGCACCACCATCTCAAATTGCCTAAAATCAAACTCATCATTATCCCCTTTTTAAAAAATTTTTAAGGGAGGGGGGAGAAAGAGAGAATCAATTTTATTTATTTTTTCATCTGGCCTTTGTTTCTCCAACACTTAGCTGTGTATGTGGTGCTGGGGTTTGAACTTATATACGCCAGGCAAGCGCTCCAACTGCTGAGCCACCGCACCAGCCCTCATCATTATCTCTTAAGAAATAAAAAATAAGAGGCTGAAATGGTGGCTCAGCAGTTCTGGGGCTTGCCTGGCATGAGTGAGGACCCGAGTTCAAACCCCAGCACCATGAAGAAGTGTCAGAGCAACAAAAGCTACATTTAAAAACTAAATAAAACTGATTCTCTCTGTCCTCTCTCTTAAAAAAAAAAAAAAAATCAGGCCTTCTTCCTGTCCTTTTCTAATTATGAGTGGAGTCCAATAGTGAATAATTCTCATCCCATTCTTCTCCCATCTACATAATGCCAAACAACCCAGATCTATCAAGTTTACCTTTATTATCATTACTGTATCTCTAGCCTCATTTTCTGTCCCCCCTGCTACCACCGGAATCCAGGTCAGAGTTTCTCAACCTCAGCAATACTGACATTTGGGCCAAGTAAGTCTTGAAATGGAGAGCTTTCTGTGCCTAGCGGGACATTTAGTAGCATTTCTGACCTCTACCAACTACATGCCTCCCTACTCTCCATTTACACATATCTCTCTATGACCCGCCTCATCCAAAGTTTAAGTGCCACTGGTCCAGCTCCTCATCACTTGATGTATATGATACAACATCACCCCACATGTTAATTGCCCTTCAGTTGCTCTCCTCTACCTACTGTGGCACTGACAAAGACCCCTTAAAGTACTGTTTTTGAGTCATTTCTCTTAAATCTACTAACTTTGTTCGCAACTAGTTCAAAGCTCCCCACACAGCGTTGCTAATCTAGCCTAGGAATTAAAAATCGTTCCACAAGACACTTCAAATAATGGCTACCTAGCAGTCCTTCATCCAGTCCCACCTTTTCTATTCTACTGCTGTTACTCTGGTTTAGATGCCATTACCTACCATCTATCCAGACCTCTGAAGAGCCTCCTTCCCTACCCTCAAAAACTTTCAATGGGTTTCCACTGCCTGGTGAAATATGCATGAAGTCTCCTGCCTGTTCTTCTTCAGTCTTGTAATACGGCCTCTAAGATCCATTATCCTCAAAACTTGCCTTCATACTTAGTAGTCCTTGAAAAGGTTCCTACATAGTCCAACTTTGGTCTTGCTTTTTTCTCTCCCTGGAAGCCCTTATCATTTCATTCTCCTCCCTCACCCCAACTTAAAGTCCATCTGAATTAAGTCAAGAAATACTTTCTGGTCATACGTCCTCTATGTTTACTTTGCACCTCTCCTATCACATTCACATTCTACTTTATGTTACACATGACTATTCCTACAATTTACAAGATCCCCAGGGCTTCTCACTCCTCTTCACTTAGTCCTGCTGAGGAGAGAACTCAGTATAATATGTGAGTTTCCCAAATGATTTTTATTTAGAAAGCAAAAAGGACTGTTTACAGGAAATTTTAACTCCCTTCTGGGAAACTGGGCTCATATTTTCTGTCTCACATTAATAAGTCTTAGGGCAATTTTTAACTAAACTGCCTTCAAAATACCCAGACTGCTATTTAGTACACATTTAGAATCCTTTATCTGCAATGCTTAGGGCCAGAAATCTTTCAGATTTCAATTTTTTTTTCAGATTTTGGAATATTTGCTCATACATAAGATCTTAGGGATGAGATCCAAGTCTAAAACTCAATTAATTTATGTTTCATATACATCATATTCACATAGCCTGAGTGTAATTTTATGTAACATTTTTAATAATTTTGTGCATGAAACCAAGTTTCAGGGTACAGAACTTTCCACTTACGGTGTCACACTGGCCTTCAAAATGTTTTGGAGCATTTTGGATTTTTCAAATCAGAATGTTCAACCTGTATATATTACTCTAAGTCCTTCTTAAGGGAGGTCCTACAGCATCCAACTTTTCACTGAATGTTAAGCTGTTTAAGCTCTGTCTTTATACCAAAAAAAGAAAGAAAGAAAGAAATTTATTTTTGAGGGGCTGGAGCAGTGGCTCAGCGGTTTCGGCGCTTGCCTGGCAAGCATGAGGACCTGGGTTCAAACCCCAGCACCACGTACACAACTGAGTGTTGCAGCAACTAAGGCCATGTGAAAAACTAAATAAAGTTGATTCTCTCTTTTTCTGTCTCTCTCTTTAAAAAACAAAACAAAAAAAATTATTTTTGAATGTGAATAAAATTGATCAAAACATAACTTGGACTGGACTAAACATTTCAAGTAAAGGTCAACTGATGCTCATCTGTCATAAGTAATATATTTCTTATCAAATTTGTGCACCATTAAAAAGATGAAAAGTCAGTTTATTTTGACTCTCCCTACCCCAAAGACATAAACTAAAATAGATCATGGGAGGTTTCTCCTTAATTTTAGTTCCTAACTGACCTGGAGGTATGTTTTGTTCCACAAAAAGAGCAGAATCGTTAGTGAGCATGTTCTGACCAGATCTTTTTAAGTCCTATTTCAAATCCACAAGATAGTGTAGTTGTCCATACTACCACCATTCTTTATCAGGGTGAGCACACTACAAACCCTGTTTTGTTATGCTCCTAAACTAAAGATGGTTTTCAGAAACATTTTTAAAGGGTAAAAAAAAAAAAATGAACGAGAGAGTGTATGTGGCCAATAAAGCCTAAAATATTTACCATTTGTCTTTTTTCAGCAACATAAATTTAGGTCTCCTACCTGACCTTCACTGACACCTAACAAACTCAACATTTCTCCCCAGGTTAAAAAAACTAATAATAATATAAAACATGAGATTATGCAAAACGATCTAACTCGTTCAACTTAGTCACAGTTAATGCACAGGTAATTTCTAAATCATATGTGTGGACATTTTTACATTTCACAGAATTTTTGTTAGAAGACAAGTGACTTTTATTCTACAAATGAACATACAGTGCTTGAAGAGGGAAGGAGCCTGACCTAGTCACAATGTTACTTGACAAGAGAGGAGTCAAAGACCCAGGCCTCTAAACTACTGGTCCAATCCTCCACAGTCCACTGAATTACAACTATGTGTTTGGCTTTAAGTTTCTGAGATCTGGATAACTGGTTTGGATCAATAGAAAGATGAAACTTAAAACCTGTTCCTGACATGCAGTTTAGACAGACTCTTACTAGCAGCTATGAATCCTTAAATAGTAACACTGATGCTTACCACATACACTAGATAAGAACTTGTAGGAAGCCTTTTGTTTTAAAAACCAACATGATAAAGAAGCCTTAAACTTACTCTGCTTGCCTCCAAGTCTACAGATTGAGGCATACAAGCACATAACACTTCAAGCTCCCCAATACTTGCCTCCCAACCTAAATCCACAAGTTTCAGCACACAATCCAATATCAACTGAAAACACGGTCCATTTTACATGAACTTGAATAACTTAAGGTTTTTTTTAAACTATAGTCTTGCAAACTATTAGCTAGAAGTTCGAATTTAATTTCCCTAAGAATTATTTCCTTTTAAAAACTGCCTTTTCTATTCTTAAATCTACAAAACTCACTTTATGAGGTCTGCCTAGTTAATTCAAGAACTCAAAAACATTTCGCCTACACTAGTAACCTTGCTACTCAGCAGGATTCGAAGAGCTATGCACCTACAAGAATCTACGTCTCAAATACATTAACCACCCAAGATTCTTCAGGACAAGTGTTCCTCCAGCGCGTGGAAAACACAGACTGAGGGGCAGTCAAGGGATGAGCCCCGCAGACCGACACCCCCATCGCGGGAGTTTCTTCTTCTAATTAGGAAGACCCCTCCCGCTCGGCCGCCGCGCGAGTCTCGGCCGCTGGACACCTGCGGCCCCTGCCCGCAGCTGGGAAGCTGGGGAAAACTGCTCCCCATCAGCCCTTCTGGAAACGGCGCCCTCTCCCACTCCCACTCCCGGGGGAGGACGGTGGGAGGCCCGAGCCGCGGGGTAGGGAACCCTCGGCGGCCGGCAGACCCCGGGGCGCGGCGTTACCTGGAGGACCACGTCGTTGGGCAGCTGCGCGGCCCGGAACAGCTCCAGCACCCGCCCGTTGACCACCACCTTCTTGGTGCTCTCAATGTCGCAGTAGGAGAAGAGATCCGAGTAATATTTCTGCTCCGCATCGCTCAGCGTTAAGCCTTCCATCTTCGCCTCCGGCTCGCGGCCGCCCCGCCCCGCATGCAACACCCAGGGCCCGGCTCCACGACCCGGGCCGGCGGATCTGCGCCTGGCCGCGCGGCTCGGCCTCCTCCTCCTCCTCCGGCTCCGGCCCCGCAGACGCCCGGAGCCCCAGCCCCAGCCCCGGCCTCAGGCGCGCCGGCTGCGCCCGAGCAACAGGGCCCGGAGGTCGCGAGGAGGGGGCCCGGCTGGGCTTCGCGCGCCGCCGCCTGCGAGGCCCCGCGCAGTCCTCGGCTCGGCGCGGCGCGCGGCTGGGCTCGGGCCGCCGCGAAGGCGTGGGGAAGGAGGCGGGAGCCGCGGCGGCGCGAGGCGCGGGCGGACTCCGCCACCGCCCCCGCCGCGGGTTCGAGGTTCCCCGCTCCCCGCCGCTTCCCCCAGACTTCCCGCCTTGGCTTCCCCTTCCGTCCACGCCCCCGGAGCGGCAGCACCTCCCGGAAAGTTGTGGGGTTTCGCGGCTAAAGTTTCGGGGGCTCTAGACTGAGCGTGGCCGCCGCTCCGCCTCCCTCCGCCGCCATTTACTGCGCCCCGGCCCGGCCCCGACGCGCCCGCACCAACACTGACAGCGGCGGCCGCGTTCCAGACCCGGATGTGAGGCCGGGAGGAGAGAGCGCGAGAGGGAGAGAGAAACACCCACCGGGCTGGCTCGGCCGCTCCCGGGAGAGCGGGCCGCAGCGCCCCCTGGCGGCCGGAGCCTGGCGGCGAGAGGCCAGCCGCCGCGCGCGGGCCGCGGAGAGCCTGCGGGAAGCGGGACCGGAGGGACCTCCGTGCAGCGCAAGAGCTGGGGAACCGGGAAACGGGTCGCAGTTTTTATGTTTGGGAGCTTCTGGTACTAAGCGTTTAACGATCAGTTGAGTGAAAGGGAAACATTGCTCAGGTTATTGATATCAGAAGCTGCTGAGGATGAAGGTTCTGTCCTCTGGTTATGAACGAACACCCCTAGATGCGAGCACCTTCCTCATCAGAATACTGACACTGAGACGCAACTCCTGCTCTTGCTCCAAGCCTGAAAAATACAATACGCCAGTAGCGGGGAGAGAACGGGCAAAAGTGTCGCTCTTTGTACAAGGCCATTCTGGTCACTGGGAATCTACGCTATAAAGTTATACCATCACCTCTGTAGACTTGTGTAGACCTGGAGCAGACCACTTCCCAGGATGGAGGAGGGCTCCTGGCTTCCACTGGTCTGTGAGAAGCAACTGGGCATACTCCTCCCTGGGGACAGGAGCTCAGGAAAACACGAAAGCTTTGCAAGGAAAGGAGCTAGCCGCTTCGCCCCCCAGCTCAACACTGGAGGGCTGGGGGTAGAGAGCTGAATGGTTTCACAAGTGAATGAAACTTTTCTCTGTACTTGTCACTTAAATTTATATTTCCAAGTATGAAGGGAAAGAAATACGATTAAGCATGTGGGCCCTTTGAGGTCAAGTCTAATTTCTTTCCTATACATTTCTAGACATAACAGTTTTTAAAGTGACCTCATAAGAAAACGGTTTTAAAACAGATGGTCTATATTATACAGCTACAGATTTAAAGACGATGGTTTTCAGGTAAGATCAAATAGTTGGTTACTGCCAGTAAATGCATCAGTGATTTTAAAATGCAATCTCCGGTTTTAAAAATAAATTACATGTAATGAAATTGTTTCTGGTATTCAGTTATATTAATATTGACAAATGCACTTAGTCATGCAACCACCTCCAAAATCAAGATGCAAAATCATTCCATGACACCCCCCCCCCAATTCCTTTATACCTCTCTTTTGTACTCAGTCCTACTTTCCACTCTCAGCCCCTGGCAACCACTGATGTGGAAGTTTGTTTGCTTCTTCCAAATTGTCACATAAAGGACCGGAGCAGTGGCTTGGCCATTAAGGGGCTTGCCTGGCAAGCGCGAGTACCCGAATTCAAACCGCAGCACCACGCACACAACAAAGTCTCCGAGCAACGAAGGCCACATGAAAAACTAAATAAAAATTGTTTCTCTTTCTCTGTCCTTCTTTCTAAAAAAAAAAAAAAAAAAGTCACATAAATGGAATCATGTGGTACATAGCCTTCTGAGTACAGATTTTTCTTACAGAGCATAAATGCTTTTGATATTAGTCCCTGTACTTATTTATATCAGTGGTTCATTTTTAAATGCTGAGTAGTATTGTATTGTGTGGATGATTACAGTTTGCTTATTCACTAATTGAAGGATTTTGGGGTTACTTCCAACCTGGGGTGATCATTAATAAAATATCTGAGTAAGATTGTTGGGTAGATGGTAAGTGTATGTTTAGGTTTTTAAGAAACTTTCAAGCTGTTTTCCAAAATGGCTAGACCATTTTGCATTCCCACTAGCAATGTTTGCTTTATTTTGTTTTTTTTTTTTTACATCATTAAGAAACCATTCTTGACTCATTCTAATAGGTATATAGTGGAATCTTACTGGGATTTAAATTTCATTTCTTTAAGGACAAATACATTGATTTTTCATGTACTTGCTCGCCATCTGAATCCCTTTTTGGTGAAGTATCTAATAAAAATTTTTCCATTTTTGTTTTGAACTTTTTTTTACCGTCAAGTTTTGAAATTTCTTCAATTTTTTTGTAATAAAAATTTATTGAGAATTCCTGCTATAGTGGTTATCTCCTCCCATCTAGAGAGAGAAAACAACACTGTAGGAAATCCCTGAGAAATCACATTGTTGAAACACCCCTGGCGAACACAGAGAGGAGGAAAATCATTCCCCTGAAAAGAATTGGTCTTCAGTCTTCCTTAATCCAAAGGGCTGAAGAGGATGGGTGGGTGCAGAGTCAGATGTGTAATTTGCAAGTGTTTTCTACAGTCTATGGCTTATCTCGTTACTCACTTAGGAGTTTGTTTTGCAGAAGAGAATGGTTAAAATTTGGGTTAAACCCAAATTAGGGGCAACCCTAAAGGACAGTAGTGACTGGGGAAGAGTTTCAGTTAGTGTACCTGGCCATTCACTTTGTGCAAGAGAAGTGGGCTCAATATAAAAACAGACATTAAACCCATGGACAGTGACAAACAGTTTGGCTGGGAAGTCAGGGGCTTAGAAGGAGAGAGTTTTGAAAATGAGAAAGGACGAAGTGTGGGTGGGGGGAAGCACATGGTCAAACCTACTGAACGGGTCATGAAGTGTAAATATCTTTGTATCCCACATGGAGGAGGCACAAGATGACCAAGTAGACAAAGTTAACTGGTCAGTCAGTATCAGGCAGCCCAGTGGTGGCACATTGCCTTTAGGAACTACATGACTATCATGACAGCAAAGGAAACTATACATGGGCCCCACGCTGTGGGTTTCCACTTACAAAGACCAAAGTCTAACTTCCCAGCCAGAGGCTCGCAAAGTGAGTTCCCAATACAGCATCATCCCTGAAGAAGATCAATCAGACACTCCTTAAGATTCTTTAATGGGATTAAATCTATTCTGGTAATATATCTATTTTCTCACCACAAGACCTCAGCCAACACATGTATCAGAGCTTCATATAACCAACCCAGAATCTGTACATTCCTTCAGAAAAACAGACCGAATTTATTGGACCTCTTATAAGCCACACCATCGGAAGCTACCAACCAAGAAAATAGTAAAATGGCCTTTTGAAGGGGCATCCATGTGTCAGCTTGCACATGATATTCTGTGAAGAGGGGACTCCACATTCTAGGACATAGTTTGCACCCTAAATTAATGACCAGATATGCTATTGTGGTTCCAGCAAGTCAACTATACAAGACAATGAACCAGAGTAGACTATTGCTTCTGCCTTTACCTTCAGGGACCCACTTTTTGTTCTTGAAACAACAGGTTATGTGGTTGGAGGTTTTGGCTGTCAAGAGTGACTCTAAAACTTCCATGAGGAGGATTATTATCAGCTGCATTAAATGTCCAGCTACAGAAATTGTCCAGTAACTTAGGACTTCCTGTGTTAAAAGATTAGTAGAGAACAAAAGAGTCAACATACTGAAGAACGATTAAACTTGCTCATCAGGAAGAGATAGCTCTCATTTTTCATAACTGAGACAAGAAACAGTAAGTTTTTATACCCAAGAGATCCGTACAGGCGATTCTTAGTACTTTTGATAAAAATTATTTGCTTGGCTCAACTTTAATGAATTTCCTAAAACTTTTTCTAGACCCATCTCTGTACTTCCTTATGAAATTTGGTTTTAACAAAGAATCGTGTTAACTCAGTTTAGCTAGAACCCCTCTCTTCCAATATCTGGTCATCCTCTATTTCTGGTCTTGTCCCTTTCCCTCCATCATCTTCAGGTTGACTGTCTAATCAATCTGGCCTATCTTCAGCAAAAATCTTGTTAGGGCAATTTAGCCAGAACTCCCCTTTAGCCTGATATTTTCTCTTAGTTATTTTTTTATCCATCCACTGACCTCAACCCTGATCCTTGGTGATAAATTTCCACTTGCCCATGTAATATTGGTAGTTGAGTGCAATCTCTCTCCCAAGCTGCAAAATCCATTCAGTGGTCCCTATACCTGTTATGAGATCCAAAATAAAGTCAGCCTTATCATGCTTTAGCAAGTGTCATTAAATAATGTTTTCTTTAGCACTCCTCTGTTCATATTGATGGACAACAGTAACTACCATGATCAGAAAAGACATGATAACAAGGGATCCAGTCCATTCTGGGATGAGATCCTGGGTTGCCACAGGAGATCAGCCAACTAGAACAGCAGAGGTATAAGCTGAGGGTGAAGGGAATCTAGAGTGAGAAGTAGAGAAGAGACCATGAGTAACAGATGTGGTCTTGAGATGAGCTGTGGTGGTGTCAGATTTTATTCATTCCACTTACCTTCTTTAAAAAGCTTTCAGGTGGGCTGGAGTGGTGGCTCAGCGGTTTCGGCGCTTGCCTGGCAAGCACAAGGACCCGGGTTCAAACCCCAGCACCACGTACACAACTAAGTGTTGGAGCAACTAAGGCCATGTGAAAAACTAAATAAAGTTGTTTCTCTCTTTCTCTGTCTCTCTCACTGTCCCTCTCTCATTAAAAAAAATAAAAAAGAAGCTTTCAGGAAATCAGACCAATCAGAATCCTGGAGGAGCTTTCCCCATATAGGGTAATTGCATTATATGAAACGTGTGGATCCAACTAGTGTGAGCATGGACGGTTGTGGTTGCTGTGGTGTGCTACCCTTGCCAGCCCCCAGGACACACACTATCATTCCATTATTTGCTGGGAGTGTTGAAGAAACAAGTGCTCACTGTTGAATTCCTCTTCAGGAGTTTCCCTTGGGGAAAGGAAGTTGCCTCTCTCAGGTTACACTGCGCCTCAGGAGCACCCACATCCAGTGAACAGTCAGCAGACATAGGACCTAACGATCCTAGCATTGTTTTTGTACAAACTTACAGAATCATCTCAGCACTAGAACTCTTACTGCATTACAGTTTTCCCTATACCTAATTCTGGCCTTTCTTTCTTTCCTTATTGATGTTTTTCCTGACAATTATCAGTGAATTCTCCATCTCTAAGGCTCCATCTCAGTATCTGTTTTTGTGGAAACTGACCTAAGCCACCTACATGTTTCTGCTGTCATTAGTTGAGTTACTTAGTGCTTACCAGCCTCTTAGAGTTATTAATGTAATTATTATAATTGGATTGAATATTGCATAAATAAATTAACTATGAAAACAAAAAGCCAGCTTTCATTTCCATGAAAATTAATAATGATGCTTTGGTAAGACATGAGTGCAAGTTGCTATTGATTCATGAAGAGGAGTTGGGAAAGCAACCTAGCATCCCTGCATTGGGCACAGCGTTTATTCAATGTATGCTCTTGTTTGACTGAGGTAGAGTTTGAAATATAGCTATTTATTTGGTACTGTAAAATCTGATTATTATTTTTGTAAATATACACATATCCATTATAAAAACTTAAAATAACTCAGAAAAGAATAAAGAAAAATTTAAAATATATGGGATCCTGCCACCTAGAGGGAACCTCATTAACATTTCAGTGACTATCCTTCTTGACAACATTTGTTTAAAATAAAAATATATAGACATACAATAGCAAATAAATGGATACATTATATACGTGTGTGTGCAAGGATACATAAATACACATTACATTATACATACACATATCATTATTCATTAAATAATCAGATATGTCAAATAAATGGATACATTGTATATATTACTATATAAAGTAATAGGGAACAAAATATAGTAAGATATCAATGCATCCATTTATTTGATATTGTATGCTTTTTTCCTTTCTAATATCTTTTGTAGCACCTCTTGTTCACACAAATACAGATTGTACATGTAAAGCTGTCCTTTTTTAAAAACTTAATATGAATATTATTTCTTTTCCTCTTTTGAAGTCATCCGTGTAAATGACATGATTAGATTTACATACGAAAACCCCTAAATTCTCCAAAAACCATACAAAGCAATCTTATACTATATTGCACAGGTGATCTACTTTTATTACCTAATAAGGAAAGAATCATAAAATTATTATGTTTTGAAATTGCATCTGTAAATCTGTGGTTTAATAATGAGGCAGAAATTATCAGATAAATTTAAGATCTTGTATTTGCAATAGGTTCACCATGAGGTAAGGCATAAAAATCTTTACCAAAATGTTAGCACAGCAAAAATAACTCAACTCTTGCTGCAAAGAGAATTCTCAGGGGATATTAACAGAAAATTAACAAAAAAATCCTTCAAATGAAAAATCAAACCAACAAGTATTTATTACTTACCTGTTCTGTGCAAGGCAGTTTTCCCATAAGTTTCCTGGGTAAATATTTGTAATTTAGTGTGCTTTCAGGATTCTGAATTCTTCACATGGAAGAAGTCAAGATGGTTTTCTCCAGTCCATAATCTTTTGTTTAGGTTGTCTGCTTTGTAAAGTCTATTTCCATTTCAATCTTCTGGCTTGCTTTTCTCTTGTTAATATTTCAATTTCTAAGGATGCTTAAAGTTGTTTCTGTGCAATCTTAAAAAAAATATATGGGAAGCAAACTGAATATAATCCTTGATGGTTGCAGCAACGGAAGGCAGTAGGTTGAAATAAAAGCAGAATAGTCCTAGTTTGAGGTCATTACACTCCTGAGTTTGAAGCCTGATTCTGGCAATCATTAGTCAAGTAATCAACAGCAAGTTGAACCTCTCTCAGGTTCAGTGTTTCCACTACAAAATGGGATGCTTGGGACCGGAGTGCTGGCTCAATGGTTACAGTGCTTGCAGGGCATGCATGAGGACCCTGGTTCAAACCCCAGCACCACATACACACAAGTGCTGGAGCTGGAGCAATGAAAACTGAATGAAAAATTAAATATAGTTGGTTCTCTCTCTCTCAAAAAAAAAAAAAAAGAATAAGAAATAACGTATGTCAAGGTTATTGTTTAAATGGTGTTTTAACAACTGGTAGCTATGAAAAAGGATAAACACGAACAGTTAAAATCTTGATTCTTTATACTCTCTCCTGCTCTTGGTTCAAATAATTCAAATAACCAGAAGGAGATCTTTCATTAAGTCATAAATAATTATTTACAGCATGTCATTATCCAGTATCCTATCCATTTTCTCTGAGACTTTCAGTTGTTGCTATTCTGTAAACCCACTGGAAAAAGAAACACTGAATATATCTAGTAAATTTGGATATGATCAACAAATGTTCCAGTCAGCAAGCATTTGATGCTTAAAATCTACTTGTGTTTTTGAAATATATAGAATTGTTTTGATGCAAGAACATACGGTAGTAGAAATCAAATATTTTTTTTAAGAGGTGGGGAGAAGGCTGGAGTGATGGCTCAGCGGTTGCAGCGCTTGCCTTACATGTGTGGGTACATGAGTTCAAACCCCAGCACCACGTACACATCAAGGTGTCCGAGGGATGAAAGTCACACAAAAAGCTAAATAAAAATTGTTCCCTCTTTCTCTCTCACTGTTCCCTCTTTCTTTAAAAGAAATAAAAAGAGGTAGAGAGAGAGAATCAATTTTATTTAGTTTTTCATCTGGCCTTTCTCTGACACTTAGTTGTGGTATGTGGTTAGTTGTGAACCCAGGTCCTTGTGCATGCCAGACAAGCATCCAACCACTGAGCCACTGCTCCAGCCCCAGAATCAAACATTTTAACTGTATGTGGTTTTTAAATTTTTCTCTAAAAAATATAACTTCCTCAGTAGCAGTGTGGGAGTTGAACTTAATTTTGTCAGTTATTGCTATGGATTGGATATGTAATGTTCCCCACAAGCTCATGTGTGAGACAATGCAAGAGGAAAGCATGATAGATTATGAGAGGTGTAATTGGGTGTAGCTGTGGGCTTATAGGATATGGAGGAAGTAGGTCACTGGGAGTGTGTTTTGGGAGTTTATATTTTGTTCCTGGTAACAGAGCTCTCGCACACTCTCTGCTTCCTTGTTGCCATATTTTCCGCCACGTCCTTCTGCCATGATGCTCTGCCTCGCCATGGGTCCAGAGCTATAGAGTCAGCTGTGCATGAACTGAGACTTGTGGAACATTGCGCCAAGGTGAACTTTTCCTCCTCTTTGCTTTTTCTTCTCGGGTCTGTCAGTCATAGCATTGCAAAGTTCACAAAACAGTAACCATATCTCAGTATCTTTCTGTTTATGTGTAATCATTCAAGAAATTCAGTCTCTTTCACTTGCATTCTCAGCCTTTCATATTTCTTTCTCTTTTTCCTGCCTTCCTTCCAGTCATTGTGGGGTTAAGTGAGGGTGGGAGGTATAGACCAGCTTATATGATTTTGTGGTGAGGGAGAGGCCTAAAATATACAGGCAAGAGTCCTTGTCCTGTCCTTGTCTCCACTGCAAGGTTGGTGGTAGAGCCTGATCTCCAAGTTTACGTGGAGATGATCTCAGAGTCATCCGGTTCAACCTGGCTTTTGAATCAACAGACGTTAACCTCCAATCATCAAGTCTCTGCACTAGGCAGCCTTTTTCATCTACTAATCCTATTAGTAGTTGTACCAGTCCATATAAGAATTTAAGAAGTTATTTCTTGGAATTAGGTATTTACACTGGTCAGGAAGTTTGATTAACTACCTAACAAATTACCCCCAAATTTCACAGCATAAAACATGATTCTGTGGGTCAGGGATTTGAGAAGGGCTCAGCTAGGCAGTTATCTTTTGCAGTTGTTGTTTTTGTTTGTTTGTTTCATTTGGTTTTGGTATCAGGGATTGAACCCTGGGGCCCTTAACCACTGAGCCACATCTCCAGCCCTTTTTATATATTATTTTGAGACAAGGTCTCACTAAGTTCTCAGGGCCTCGCCAAGTTGCTGGGGCTAGCTTTGAACTTGTAATCACCTGCCTCAGCCTCCAAAGTTGCTGGGATTATAGATGTGCACCACCATCCTGGCTCTTTTGCAGTCTATTTATTTATTTATTTATCTATTATTTATTTATTTATTAAGAGAGAGAGGGACAGTGATAGAGAAAGAGAGAATCAGTTGTGTTTAGTTTTTCATGTGGCTTTCGTTGTTCTGACATTTCATTGTGTACATGGTACTGGGGTACAAACCTGCAACCTTGCACAAACCAGGCAAGCACGGTAACCACTGAGCCACTGCTCTAGCCCTCTTTTGCAGTTTTTTATACATGCATTCATTTGCAGGCTCAGCCAGGTCCAATGTCTAAGATGGCTTGCAGTCCCCTGCTATGCCTCCTGGCCTCCCCATGTGCCTGGGCTTATAGGTTGACTGGGTTTAGAGAGGGAGTATCTGAAGGGTAATCTTTCCAAGAGTATAATGTGTAAGCCAAGTAAAAGAATTTGCCTTTCTAAGCCATTTATATTACAACTGACAATAATAAACTAAGACTAGACTACCTAACCAGGGGATTTCCTTTAGGCTGCGTTTCACCCTGTCAGTTAATCCCACATCTTTCTGTTCAACAATATTTGGGATTGAGCATGTGCTACCTCCTCATCAAAATTATATTTAACTTTCCAAATTAAGTAGAGAGGCTTTTTTTAAAAAAAATGTAAATGGGAATTTGCCGATAAAACCATTTGACACGTTTGAGTGGTTCTTCTTTGCCAATTTTATCAGAGTCTTCCTAGATTATTGACTTGTTCAGATTTTTTTTATTTTGCCTTGTTGAATGATTTTTTTTCTCAAAAATGTATCCTTTGCATTGAGATTTTCAAATTGACATCATCAATCTTTTTGGTTGTGCCCTTTGTGTTTTAAAAACAACATAATTAAGCTTTAAGATAGAAGATAAATTTAACTACTTTCTTGTATTATCACTTAAAAATACATTTCTAAACTCTCATTGTAAATTAAATCAGTTCATTCAATGAGAATCATATTTAATTTTCTTTCCTTGTTTTCTCCCTCTCTGGTGTAAGATGTGTTGTGAGATGTACATGTGCCTTTTGGGGCCAATGGTTAAATGGTAGAGTTTGGATCTGGAACATCCCCCAGAGATTCATGTGTTTGAAGGCTTGTTCCCAGCTAGTGGCATTATTGGGAGGTGATGAAAACTTTAGGAAATGGAGCCTAGTTGGAAGAGGTTGGTTACTAGAGGCACACAATTGAAGGGCATGTTTTATCCCTGGGCCCTTCCTCCCTACCATGATGTTCTGCCTCACCACAGGCCCAGAAACAGTGAAATTAAGGCACCTTGGACTGAATCCTCTGAAATGAATATTTATTCATATAAATTGCTTTTCTCAGGTATTTTGTTTTAGCAACAGAAGTTGGCTAACACATTGGCTGTAGAATAGGAGAGACAATACTCCTTTTTTTTTAATACACAAGAACTTTTTGACTTATTTGTCTTTGTCCTTCTCACAGTTCTTCTCAGGGCCTTCACTGACATACATTCATTTAATATTTCTATTTATCTCTAACTCCCTAAAAGTTCAAGAGTTGTCTGAGATATGTAGAGTTTTTAAGACATCCTGGGAGCTTTGGAGATACCTACAAATTCCTGCCATGAAAAGAGTTTGGTAAGTTTAATTCATTGCACAAGCATTATTGAGCATCTAATATGTGTTAATATCTGTGTTACCTGCTAAGAATGGGAGGTGGACTAACATGACCCTTGCCATTGAGGAACCTATAACCAGCAGAGGAGATAAGTATCCAATAGCGAACTTTTCTCTTCTGTTGTACTTTCCAGCTATGCAACTCCCCACCCCCACCTTCCACCTTTGAGTCCCAACTTGGCTTTGTTCCTGGTTTGACAATGTCTGGTTCTCCTCTACTGACCTGTGATACACTTTCATGTGACTATTTTGTGGTAGCTTATGAACGCTCGGATTGCTTGCTATGAAAACTTGTCCTGCCTTGCTTGTCTGCATCAGAACAAAGGAATGCAACTGTTTCACCTCATTGCTGGAGGAGGATTTGGAGTTGAGATCTCCCTGATCTCATGGAAAGTGAATTTAGAAGTTTTCATTAATAAATTAATCACAAAATCCTCAAGACCTAGCATGGAAATGCCACAGGAAAGGAAGGCATCATGAAGGGAGATGGCAGGCAATGTCTTGGAGGGAAGCAAGAAGTAGGAGGGGAGGGATTTTCCCAGGAGATGAGAGTCCTAACCACATGGCCCTTTGGGAGCCTGAGAGTTGAATCTGGAGAAGATTAAGACAGCTTAGGGTCATTGCTCAAGAGAAGCAGGGTCAACAGATCTCAGAAAAGACCAGCAAGAGGGGCAAAATCTTAGAGCCTCTGACTTCAGAGAATCCCCTGGCCTGGGCACAGAAACCAAAGGAGTCATTCTTCCTGTCTACACTTGGTGCAAGCTTTCCTCCACCCATGGACTGCCCAGCAGAGCAAATTTCAGTCAGGTTTACTGCTGATATGCATCCTAGGAGATCCTCTCCACAATTACAATGGTCCAGAATAGCCACACATCCAAGACAGAAGGACAAGGGCACTGCTCTCAGTGGAAGATGAGAAGAAGAGTCTCTCATCTGTGATTAGGAGCTGAACCAAAGACATGCTGGAAAAAATAAATAAATAAAACCATTCTGGGCTGAAAGAATAACTAATCTCACTATTACCAGTCTGCTTTACCCACCCCCGACTCTTTAATCTGTCCTCACCCACACACCATTGGCTATCACACATCTCTTCAGTTCCTGTAGAAAACCAAAACATGATATTCTAGAAAAAGTTTCAGAAACACCATTCCTTCCTCCTCCTTTTCGTACCCTTCCATCACATTTGATTCTTCTTGGTTTACATTCTTCCTTCTCTTATCTTTTCTCTCTTGCCTTTGAACTTGATCTTGATACCAGGACGCTAGATTTGGTGCTTTTTATACTTCTGGCCATTTGGACCTTGGCTATATGGCATGATTTTGACTTTTCCTGCTCTTACAGCCTTAGCATCTCTTGCCTTCATGAAGCCCTAGACCAACTCCTGTCCCTTGGGAGGTGCCCAGATCAAGCTATATTCTCATCTCCCATCACCAAAGGGAAGGGAGAGAGAGAGACACCCTGAGCCCTAGGGCGAAGTCTCAAATAACTGTGTTGTTTCCAGTTAGTCAAACCTTATCCTTGGGGTCCACTTGTCAAGTTCCTTTGAATTAACATACAAATCAGTTTCCTGAACCATCCTGGTTTTCTGGAAATGTCAGAGGAAGAATTAATCTTATTTATCTATCTATGTATTTATTTATTTATTTTTCAGGGCTGGGGATTAAATCCAAGGCTTTGAGCATGGCAAGTGCTCTACCAGTGAGCCACATCCTTAGCCCAAAAATTAACTTCTTGTATTCCGCTCTCAAGGTGAAAAACAGGCTCTGAGTAAGCTACTGGGGCAGGTAACTGGGAGAGTTCAAACTTACCTTGGCACACCCTTACCTGAGTACCAATTGAAAGGGCACCTCCTGAAATGCCTCATCAGCTGATGGGAAGAAGGCCCAGAGGTCTCTTAAAATTTAATCTGTATTAAATTACAGATTAATTCCAAAACAGTCCATCCTGCCCCTCAATTCCAGAAGAGTCTGCCCAGTATCACCCTAGACAAGGTGCCCCCAAGGCCTAGACACACAAGTACCATCCTTTAATCACATAGTTCAAAATAATAATGTTTACCATTCATTCAATAATTGTTTGAAGGAGTAGATCCACTTAAGCCTTACAATTACTCTATGTAGAAGGTATTATTTTTCTTATTTTATATGTGAAGGATCTGAGTCAGAGAAATTGAGCCCAAGGACACACACACATTAAGTGGTAGAGCTGGAATTCTATCCATGGTGTGTGCTTAAATGTTTCCAGCATTGGGTGATGGCACCTGCTCTATTGGACCCATCTTTTCCAGGAAAAAAAGAAGAAAGAAAGAAAGAGAAAAAAACTTTTTATAACAAAACCTTAGAATAAGGAAAAGTTACCATAAGCTTCTAACTTGGAACATTTAACTTATTTCATAACAGGAATAAAGACATACTCAAATTATGTATTTTAAAACAATAACCTGTAAATCACAAAATAGTACTTTAACTATTGTACTTAACTTAGTATAAGTTATTTAAATAATATAGATTTTTCTGAGGAACCTGTAATGAATTAAATATTATCATCCAGCAATTTTTTTTCAGGGCTGAGGACTGAACTCGGGGCCTTGTGCATGCTAGGCAAGCGCTCTGCCATTGAGCTAAATCCCCAACCCCATCATCCAGCAATTTGAGGTGTTTTTGGTACATGTTATTTGGCAGAGGCTTATAGGAAAATTATGCAAATACACAATGATACACACTCAATAATGATGTAGCTAACTAAAAGTCATTTATAATTAATCATAAACATACTTAAATATACATTTATGGTCATTAAAAATAAAATAACAGTAACTGGAAACAATCATTATAATAAGATATCACTTATGCCTTGCTGATAAGAAGGGAGGGATAAGGGTAGGTAATTGGGGAGGCACTCCTGGGGGTAAATCTAATATCCAGAAACTATATACATTTTATATCATTTTGTTAAAAACTTGTTTGGTTGTTCAAAAATAAAAGAGAAAAAAAAAGAAAAAAGAAAAAAAAAAAAAAAGAAAATGCTCTTCCTGATGTGGCCAGAATTCCAACTCTTTGCCTATGGTGCTTTGAACACAGCGAGGCAGTTGAATGTCTTTCTTATCTCAAATCTTACCACACTAATAGCTGACTACCACATTTCTATTTAAGGCCTCTCTACCCTTAGCTTGAAAATAAGCATGCATTTAGTAGTTAGTTAGCTATGAGAATCTTTCTACTCTTGGGAGAGATAGAGCAATAGTTTAACGACTACAAACAAAAGCTTCTGAAAATCATCTTAAGGTGTTGAAAAGGGAGCATTTGATGAGACTTACAAAAATCTCAGGTCCAGCATTATATGTATGTATGTATGTATGTGTATGTGTGTGTGTGTGTGTATTTTTTTAAGGGAGGACAGTGAAAGAGACAGAGAGAGAGAAAGACAGAATCAATTTTATTTAGTTTTTCACGTGACTTTTGTTGCTCACACTCTTTATTGTGTATGTGGTCCTAGGGTTCGAACCCATGTACTCATGCATGCCAGGCAAGCACAGAAACCACCATGCCACCACTCCAGCCCCTAGGTCCACCATTATTGAGTAGATACTTCCCCAGAGAAATATCTACATATCAGACCAAAAACTTTTACTAGAGGAAAAACTGATCTAGCAAGTTCATAGCAGGTATTCAATAAATATTTTTTAATAAATGTTTTAATGGTTATAGTTACCATTGATAAATATGATTATTTGAACTGCCAAAATAAAAATTTATTATCAAATTTTTGTATTACTAGAATATACCCATGCATATTCTTCCTTTTTTCTCATAAACTTTGAATTCTATTAATCTGCCAGGATCTAGATCACCTCTAAGATCATCCACATTATTTTGTGTTTAATTCTGTGATTACTAATGCCACTTTTGTGAAAACCAATCTGATTCCGCATGTACATTAATGCTGTTTATAAATTGTGGATGTTGTTAGGTGGATAATTAATCTAATTTTTCTTACAGTTACATTTCTTTTTTAATATTGGTTAACAAGAACTGATGAGTATCATACCTAGAGGAGTACCCTGAACCTACCTAATCACTCAGAAGAGAAACATATCTGAAAACATTTGGATATTTGCATTTAAAACACACACACACACACACACACACACACACACCACAACTTAATTAAAACATAATAACTGTAGAATGTTTGAATTTTTAAAATGAAATATATATTTTTGTGGTTTCTTTTTTAAAAAATGAGAGGGATAGTGAGCGAGAAAGAGAGAATAAATTTTATTTAGTTTTCAGTGTGGCTTTTGTTGCTCTGACACTTCATTTTGTACATGGTGCTGGGATTCAAACTCACCTCCTTGTGCATATCAGGCAAGTGCCATAACTGCTGAGCCACCGCTCCAGCCCTTATGGTTTCATCCTTTAACTAAATACATAGAAAAAACTGCCAAAAAAGACTTTGAAAATTTACTATCATAAATAGATCTTTAAATTTTATGTTCACAAAATATTAAACCAAATTTCTGCTTTTTCTTAAATTTCAGTAAGAGTTAATAAATGTATATTATGAATATTTACTAACAACTGATAGTTAAAGCTAGCGGTTTGTGAAGAATTTTACATGAAAATTATTATTTAAAATTCACATCTTACAAATTATAATATCAATTAAACTTTCCTTATTGTGAGTACTTGCCACTTTGGCCCATTGAAAATATAGTGAGGGGCTGGAGTGGTGACTAAGCGGTTGGAGTGCTTGTGTGACATGCACAAGGACCCAGGGTTCAAACCCCAGCACCACATACACAACTAAGTGTCACAGAAACAAGGGCCAGATGAAAGAATAAATAAAATTGGTTCTCTCTTTCTCTCTCCCTCTCTCTTAGAAAAAAAAAGAAAAAAAGAAAAGGAAAAAAAAATATTGAACTGGGGCTGGAGCTGTGGCTCAGTAGTTACAGCACTTTCCTGGCATATGCGAGGACCCAGGTTCAAACACCAGCACCCCTTA
>PVKS010005265.1:0-86334 GCA_004027875.1 Aplodontia rufa
AAAAACGGGCAATCTCAACATTAAAATGAACGACTGAAAAATAGGAATGTTGTAACTAAAGCATACCAAGACCCTGTATTATGCTTTGCTGATCCAGAGGCAAAATCACCTGTGGATACAAGTTACAGAAAGAATTCTTGGTTCTTAGGATTGCCCAAAAAGAAAATAGGCCACCCTCTCATCAACCCATCCCTGAATGTTCAGTGGGAGGCGGGGGCATGGAATGGCAGTTCCTGCATCAACTGGGTGAGCAGAATGGATGCTTCATTAAGATACACTCCAACCCTGGAAGTATGATGACTAATCAGCCCACTACGAAGTACCGACAGTCTCCATCCTCTTCCGAAGGATGCATCATGAACCTGACAGCAAACAGGAAGAGCAATGATCAACATCTTTGATGGAAATAATGGAAATTCTCCTCCCAAGCCTGGGAAGGTGAGAGACACATTCCAGATTTCCATCCTACAGCTTTCTTCTCCCTTAACCCCATTCTCAAAGCAACCTGCTCTTCTAAAGCCAGAGGATAACCACAGACTATAAAAACGCTTTGGATGATGATGTACCCGTATCCTTTTCTCAGCAAAATGGAATCACATTACCCCAAGCAGCAGGCTGGGCTGCAAAGCTTAAAGGGCCAGTACCCTTTAGCACCAATCCCACGTTCCTCATAAGCTCATTTCCATATGTGGAGTACACAGCACTGTGCAGAAGATATATGAACAAACACATGTCCTACAGCATCAATTTTACTTTATGATTTGGAGGAATAAACTTGTATTATTTTGATCAAGTAACAGAAGTAAAAACAGAAGCTATTAAGTAAACCAGAAAAGGAGTATTTTTAAGACTCAATACAACTTTTAAAGAAAATGCTTGCTTACCTTGGAGGTACTTATGGCTCTATTTACAGACCCCAGAAGGAACACATTTCTTCTTCACCACAATAGCAAACTTTAATAGAAAAGTTTAATAAGCAAAGATTTGTCTATGATCTGCAGACAGCAACTCTTTTCATTTTTTTTCTATATGGAAGTCCAGAGATGAGACGAGTCCAGAAAGAATGGTATTGGGCCTAGAAGACAAGCTGTGCTCAAAATCAGCTGTAATAATGGCTCCATGTGAATGTGATTTCAGTTCTGGCCTCTACATGATAAACTTCCATGTTCATATAACTCCCAAATTGTTCATATGAATATTTAAATTGATTTTCAAATCCTTCCTCAAAACATTACAGAGCTTACAAGCACCGAAGTACACAAGCCCACTTTAGAAACCCTTATGCTCAATGCAGCTATCAAAGTCTCTACCCCTCCCCACACACACATGGAGGTGTGCCAGCTCCTGAGGGTTAGCTTTAGCTGGGAGCAGTGGGACAAGCAGCCTTCTTTGGGTACAGCTTGAGAGATGTGGAAAAAGTCCCTCTCTACCACTCAGTTATGGTGGCTGAATTTTCAGAGACTGGCTCAAGCATTTCCATGTATTGTCCCATACACTTATCCTTAGGAAGGAGGTACTACTGTACCCAATTTACATGTGACAAAATTGAGGATCAATAGTTTGAAAATTGCCCAAGCTGACTACCTAATTATGTGACAACTGGAATTCAACTCAGGTGTGCCTCCCAAATTCATATCATTTTTTCCACTTTATATCTTTTTTCCACTACGTCATTCTGCCACCTCCTTCTAATTTTCCTTTTTTCCTTCAAACAGACGCTTTTCTTATTATAGTAATTACCAGATTTCCTACTATCCACCTAAAGTTCAATTTGGGGCTTTAATTTCCTATTAGCAACTGTGGCTGCTTTGTTCTCACAGTCTTCTACTGTGTTGGGATTATTTAACTGCTATTATGGCATAATCGATGCTTCAGCTGTCTGTAGGAGGGTCTGACAAAAAAGCAACCATGTATCAGTCAAACCAATCTAAGCACTAGCATTTATGGCTCTCTTCCCTTAACAGGTACAGTTTTCTGATCACAGCTGGGACTCTGCTTATTTGTGTGTAGCAGGGCAAGGTTAATAGCCACAAAAGAAGTAGCCTAAATCTTCCCTGCAGTAAGACCTAAAGGAGTCTTGACTGTTTCTATTACATTTAGATAGATAAGACACCCACCCTGTCAATCTGTCCTGGGCAGAATAAAATGAAAAACAAATGATCCAAATTGATTTTTATTTCCAACATCTCAGATACAGATCTAAGGCTATCTTATTTCAAAAACTACTATATCACCATAAACACCTTTTTCTGGTTCAACACACACACACACACACACACACACACACACACACACACACAAATTCTCCTCTCTCCTCTGACTCTGTCAGTTTCTAAAATCCACTGTCCATTTTGTTCTCTCCACACTAACAGCTTCACTTTCTGTCTGACCTCTATTCATGAAACATCTTCGTAGTTTCTGGAGAGTTTAGTTTCTCGAGAGTTTTCTCTGATGATGTGATTATGCACTCCACGCCCTTTGTGACTCCTGTTTATTATACTGCAGCCCTATCAAAGTCAGTTTCACTGTTCATTCCAGATAGGCACTGAGCCAATGTATTGCCAATAACACTCGCTCTGTGCTAACTTAAAATACACAGTGCAACTTGCCAAGTTTCCTTATTTGGCAAGAAGGTCCCTCAGTTCCCAAGATCTTTGACCATCCATTTTTAGATCCAAATCTGGGTGCTTAATATTTGGATATTATTCTCTCTTTAATGTATTCTTATGTTTCCCCTAAAGGAATAAGGAAAAGAGACCAATCATCTATTTGCTTACTAGACAAGAATTTTATTGCCTTTGTTGTATGGTCAATTATCACTAAACCTTTTGATTTAAACATTTTCCAGTATAAAAAAAAAAAAAACTTCCAAAATAATCCCCAAAAGTTAGAGTAGGAATTAAATTGTGAAGATTAAAATAAACAGTGCACACTGCTCCAAAAGACCATCTTTCTTTATCTTAATTCTCTCTCTCCAAACAAACTAAATTCATATTCATTTACAATCTCCCAAATCTCTCACTATTGTAGTAGGAATCGAAAACAAAGGCTCTACAAATGACCGAAACCATAATTAAAATGCAGCCATCACTTTTTTTTTTTTTTAAATCAAAAACGACACGAAATTTCACTGTGGAGATGGGCCTGCTATAAGAAGACACTAACTGGTCTTGATCACTTGTTTATTTTTGTCGCTAAACGGAGTGGATCCAGTTAAATCCTGGTTGTTGGTTTCACCTAAGGTCAGGAAAGAGAAAGCTGTTCTACCACAGCCTCAAAGCAAAACAGGGGTATACTTTAACAACAATCTCAAGTACCGTCGAATTCATTCTGTAAGAAATTTCTCATACACATTATTAGTCTGCTTTTGGTAAAATCGTTGGAATGGGCCACCAAATGGTGTGCTTTCATTATTAACTAACAAAAATAGTAATTAAGTTCCCCATAAACAGTGCTTATGCGGGATCTCAAGGCGCATCTGAAACATTTTCGGCAGCGTAACAATGATTCCCCAGTGTTTTTCTTAGGCAATTCGATATCATCTACCCAGTTTTTAATTAAAGTTTTTCTGAAAGCTGTCAAGTGCAAGCGAGGCGCGGCGCGGGGCCTCGGCACACACCTCTGGGCCTGGTGCAGGTCTCAGCGCCCACGAAATCCCGGACGCCCGAGGATCTGCACCCTGGGCTGCCGCGAAGGAAAGGTGGAGGCGGCCGCGGGTGGGGAGGGCGCCCCTGCTGCCCAAGGACGCGGCAGGAAGGGCAGGGAGCGATCGCGGCGGGTGGGGGACGCCGTTTTCGGCAGAGTACCCTAGAAAAGCAGAAGTTGGTCCTCTCTCCTCACACTCACAGAGCCCTGCTGGGAAGTGTCCGGCACCCGGCCCTGATTTGGGAGACTCGGGTTTCGCCTCGGGGACTGCCCGGTCCCCCCCGCGAGGCCACCTCTGCGCTGCCCGCCCGGGTCGCGGGCCCCGGGCGCCCCCACCGCGGCCGTCCAAGCCCGACACACTCCAGCCTGCGCCCAGCTCTTCCGGGCGCCAACTTCTCGGTGGGACCGGCCCGAACTTCCCGGACCCGCACTCCGCCGCGCCGCGGCTGCTCAGGCGCGGATCCCGCGCACACCGGGAACACTCGCTCCCGCCGCCTCCCGGGCGGGCCTCGGCGCAGAAGGGCGCGCGTGAAGCCCGGGCCGGCTGCGTTCCCCGGCAGGGCCTCTGCACCGAGGCACCGGGACAATTCGCGAGCCGGCGGCCTTGGCACCTCCTCCCCGTCCACCCTCCGCAGCCTCCAGCCTGGCCCCTACCTGGCTCCCGGGCCGGGCGCGAACAGCTGCAGGGGGCGCGGAGGCCCCGCGCAACGAGGGCGGCAGCAGGGGTAGGGGGACGGCGGCCCGCGCGAATCCCACGCTTCCGCCGGAGTCAGGAGTTGAACATTCCGCTTCTCCGCGCGGCGCCAATGAGGAAGACTGTCGCCGCAACAGCACCACCTACCTCCGAGCGCGGAACCGCCGGGCCTCGCCGCCCTCCCCGCGCGCCTGCAGCCCGGCGGTCGCTCTGAAGCTCCGGGTAGCGGGGCGTGGGGAAGGAGCTCGGGCCTCCCGGGCCGGCGTCCTGCGGGTACGGTCCCCTCGAGTCCCGGAGCCCGCGAGGCTGGGACTGAGCCGGCGCCCTGCACTACCGGGAGGCCGGAGGCGCTTGCCTCCTCGCCTCTGCTACCTTAACATCTTTTTGACAAGTTAGCACCACCTACTCTGTCAACTCAGTCCTCAAAACAACATAGGTGCGGGGGTACAGAGATGCAAAGCTGCTCCGTGCCCTTCAGAATCAATTCTTTAGTTGGAAAGGGGACATGAAAAGGGACTTCTGGGGAGAGAGGGCTGCAGGTGCCTCAGTAGACTCATCAGGGATACCTCGGGGATATTGAGAAGGGCTCTTGGTCTGCTACTGTAGTTAAGTTCAAATGCCTTCAGTTTCAGATAAGGAGACAGAATCCATTGCAAATGCGAGCCAAAGGTGACAGTGGGCTTTGGGAATAAAAGAAATCCACTGTTAATGGGGAGAATGGTTCTGTGGAGGACAGTGAGAGTAGGTTGCAAAGGTAACGGCAACATTATCCAAGGCTTTGAATTTGAACTTGGTCACCTATGGACACTAAGAAACTACGGCAAGTTGAAATTGGAGTAAAATGGGCATTTGTATTTTGTTTTACTAGTGATTTAGAGGGCATCCCAAAGTGGTTCTAGGAAGGGTTGCTAGGGATGGAACCAGGATATTGTCATTGGCTGCTAGTGGGATCATGAGGACCAGATTTAGAATGTACAAAATGGAGTTTTTAAAAAAGGAATTGAAAGACCTGTTTGAGAAAGAAACCACGGAAATTGGTGACCCTTTAGATTGAAAAAGAATAAAGAGAGGATTCCAAGATTTCAGACCTGGGTGACTGGAAGAATGATGGTGTCATTGACAGAAATAGGAATCCCTGGAGGGGAAGCTGACTTCCTGCTGAGGGTGAGATCATGAGAGGAAAAACAGGTAGATGTGCAACAGTTGAAGTGTGGAACAAATTAAGAGGCCAAGAAGGAAATATAAAAATTGCAAGTCATTCATGTAGGTTGAAGATATAAATGTGGAGCAATGGGTGAACATAGATTTAAAAGCAACTTTCTAGTAAGAACTAGAGATTTTAGACTAATAAATCCTATTTTGGTAATTGAAAGATTAGGATTGGTGAAAATTCATGCTAAAATTCGTCCTATGTTAGTAATCAAATAATTCTAAAAAAATAAAACCCTTTACCCTTATTAAGGAAAATTAGAGCTCATTAGAATAGACTCAGTCATAAGGAGTCATAAGCAGTCATTTACTTACCTTCAGAGGCACTTGATTGTAAAATGACACTGGACTGGAAATCAGAGGACCTGGCTTTGGTCTTAATCCTTCCAGTTATCAGCTGGAGCAATTCACAGAATAGACCTCAGTTTCCTCCTCACCAAAATAAGAAGGCCTAAGTAGATGTTAGTTATAGGTTTCAGCTTTAAAACTATGAACACACTGCTTTATGTATGAATTAAGAGCCTTAATATTTCTAGCCATGTTACCTTTCCTCCCCATCTATTTTTCCTTACAATCCATTTTCCTTCATTCTATTTTCCTCACAAAGTTAGGCTCATAGAATAACTACAATAGTCTCGCATACGAAAAATCATAGTCTGGTAGGCATTCTCTTGCAAGCTTCTTGAGATCATATCTCAGTCTATTGTATCTATTCATAACTGAAATAAACACATAATAATTGTGTTGCAAACAGATTGCCTAGAGTATGATTTTTCTTTCATCAAGCTGCCTGTTTCCTTATGACTATATTGATCTCTTCAGGCCCCAGAGCTAATAAATATAGTTCAGTGCTTATTCCTATCGCTGATTCTGCTCTTTCAAACTTTCCATGTCTTTTTCAAAGTTTATTGGGTCTCACCAAGGAAAGTATAGGTTTACGAATATAAATAACAGTAACAAAAGATACCCAGCCAAACTCTTTATCAAACTTTCATATTCCTTTTCTTTAAATATTTCCACACTAAAAATAGATGTGATTTCAGAAATGAGGTGCCTTGAAAGTCTTTAGCACCATCTTATATCAAAGAACACCCTCCAAAATAAGCATGCAATCTAAGTAAATAAAGTGTATTTGCTACTTAAATATAACGTAACCAAAAAGTCTCTTAACCTCCCATTCAATGGAATTATTTCCTCTAAACCTTTTTTTTTAATAGAAATCTGGAACAGCCACCAGTTATCAGTGTATCAGAGACATGCAGATGTAAGTTCTATTAGGAGCAGAAGAGAAAGGCCACTTAAAAGGAAAAAAGCATTCTTTATCCTCCCCTCCTCTTATAGGGATAAAAGCTACAATGCAAGCTGGCACCCAGGGGCATTTTCTCTAGCCATCTCAGTTCTTCATCTCAGATCGTGAATAGTCTATGTCTGCGTCATAAGAATTAACCAACTTATATGCAAAGATGAGTGCTTTACTTCCTGTACAACTGAGAATCCCTGGGAAATTAAGGCACACAATCAAGCATCCTTTAACATACGCATTGCCTTAAAATCACAAATGAAGCCTAAGTCATTGTTCCAGCTTCGTTTTTTAAGTGAAACTTGAGGAACAAAGGAATTCACAAGGATACTGGGGATACTGATTTTGTTTGTGTGTCCTGGAGCATGAAAGGAGTAATAGGGCAAGAAGAGATATTGTGGAATTTTGCAAAATTTATTCAACAAGCATTTTCTGAATATCCACATCGTACTGAGCATGGTGATAATAGTGAACAAGATGAAGCCCTTTTCTCGGAGTTTTCAGAATACAATGGAAGAGCCAGCAAAGACACAAGCAGTTATACTGAGCTGTGCTCGTAAGGAGGCACAGATGAGGGCTTACAGCAGGATGCCGACAGTTTGCAAAGTCAACGAAAGCTTCCAGGACAAAGAAACTCTGCATTGATACAAGAGGAATGATGAGGAAAGGTACTGCCAGGCAAAGGGAACAGCAAATACAAAGGGCTAAGAACATTAACAAGTTCGAGGAAAATATTGTTTTAGATGTCTAAGAAAAGACATTGCCAGCGGGGAGAAATGGTCCTTGGGGGCAGGGTACTAATAGTACTTGCAGTAGTGCTAATAACAATAGAAATGGCTAATATTCACTGGGCACCCAGCTGAAGGTTTTACGAGTGCTCTGGACCCAGTCTTCACATAACCCTGCCAGGTAGTTCATATCACCATCACATGCTACAGGGCTGGAAACGGGCTTGGGAATCTTAGGTAACTTGCCTTTCCCAGGGAGAAAGAGGTAGATTTTAGGGTTTGTTCTTTCAGTCTAAGCAGTTCAACGTTTTGGTCTTAGGACTCCTTTACACTCTAAAGAAAGTTATTGAAGACCCCAAATAGCTTTGTTTGTGTGAGTTACACCTATCAAAATTAATCAAAATAGAAATTAAAGCTAACATTTTATTTAATTCATTTAAAATTAACCAAATCTCACTTTTAAGGAACATTTTAATGAAAAGTTATAATTGTCCAATTTTTTTTTAATTCAGAGGGTTGTTGTTTTCCATTTTATCAAATCTAATGTTTGGCTTGATAGAAGACAACTGGATGCTCATACCTGTATCCGTATGAATTGTATCCGTTCCAATATCATACTACATGGATCCTCGGGGAAATTCCACTGGGCACACAGGAGACAGCACAGTGAAAATGATGTCTTAATCTATCTGCGGAAAGAGTTCTGACTTTGCAAAGCCCCGAAAGGGTTCTGGGCTGAATGTTGAAAAGTGCTGTGCTAGAGTCTCGGGATGCTCCTTGAGCTCAAGGTTGCCGTGGGCTCTGCCTCAAGATGCAGTGTCACAGGGCCGCTGCATCAGGCAGGGGAAAGAGTGTTTTGCTAGACACCAGAAATTTTGGATGAGGTGGCAGGCCTATCCCTAAGCAGCTTATTTGTGACTGTTCTGTCCCTTGATCATGTGGAATGATAAAGGCCTGATAACTTGAGTCTTAAGCCCAATTCACCACTCACTCTTTAAATTGCTTGTCATGCTATTGTTTTAAATCCCACATCTAAAACTAGACTCAATCAGTGTATGAAAATTGTCACACCCTTTTAGCATTGGGCTTTGTCATCTCTCCTGTTTACCTTTACCCCTACCTGATAGCAAGAAAGTGATGGTCTCCTTCTCAAAAGATATGACACTTGATGTGGTTTTCTGCCAGAATCCTAAAGGCATTTGAACATGAACATTCCGAACCAGCATTTATTCATTGAAATCAAAAGTTGCCTTTACTGGAATCACAGGGGATGGTGGCTTTGTTTGTTTATTGCCCCTCCCCCCCACACACACACTGGAACCCAAAGTTACTCTACCAGTGAGTCACACCCACAACCCTTTTTATTTTCTTTTGAGACGGTCTAAGTTGTTGAGGCTGGCCTGGAACTTGAAGTCCTCCTGTGTCAGCCTCATTAGCTGGGATTATAAGCATGTGCCACAGCACCCAGCTGATGGTGTGGATTTTATTTCAGTGAAACATTTGACTAAGTTTTGGAGAATGTCTTCATAAATTGGAAGATTTTAACTGATGATAACCCAACACCAAGTTACTAGTATACTGAATTCTAAACCACGAGTGCTGATGAATGGACCAGTGTTTTCCTGGTGGAGTATTTCTAGTGTAAGTTGCTAAACTCTGCTCTGTCCTGACCTGGTCAACGTTTCCACAGTTTGAAAAAAGACCCAGGTGGCATGCGTATCTTTTTAGGAAATAGCATCAATTTAGAAGGAACATCTAACAGATTCAATATGAAAATCATATCAAAATTTGAAAACTGTCATTGAAGATTCGTGACTTGAATATTTAGGTCCAGATTCCTCAGGACACATTCAACCCCTTCTGTTATGAAACCCAAATTTTCCTTCATCATCTCCCATCTTCATGAGCTCCATGCTTGCATCAAGCTTCCAATCTCCATCTGTTCCCTCTAATTTCCTTTTTCTTAGCAACCTTTGAGGCCCAGCTAAAGCCACCTCTTTCCCCAAAGCCTTTTCCTGCTTGGAATCTCACAGTACTTTTGTTTGCCTTTGTGGTTTGGCTCCACATTATGATTATTTACATATCTGTCATTTCCTAATTCTCATGAGCTTTAAAAGCAAGATCCACGTATGTCTGTGTACACCCATCTCAACTGACATGATGTTGTTGGTAAGCACTCAGTATTTATTTAATGAAGAAATGAAAAAAGAAAGAGAATTATAATTAGATTATGATTCAAATGGCAACATTTAGCTAGCTATCACAGAATTTATTAGTAAAGAAAAAGGATGGAAATTACTGCTGCATGATCACCAATTCTATGGTTAGTAATTTTATTAGAGGTTTTTTGCAAATATATTATTTCATTGTTTAACTTATTTAATCTATAAAAGAGGGAATGAAGACTTGGAGATGCTGAGTAACTTGCTTAATATCACATGGCTAATATGTGTTGATGATCTGCCTGATTCTGTACATCATTTTCTTTTTATTGCACTGTGTGTGAAGGAAAACATACTTTTTAAAATTTTTTGATAAAGCAATGAGTTACAGAGGCATCTACCCATCTGTACAATTTTCTCAACAAAAGGAGCAGCCATTGCTTTAAATTGAAAAACAAAAGTGGCATCATTATAATATGTACCTGCAGACCTTTAGGTACAATCAGGAAAAATTCCATATAGTCCCTGTCTTAGTACATGTCTTCAAGTGTGCAAAATTTTTTCTACAAGATTTTAAACTTTTTGGTCTAACTTATTAGAATTGAAATTTATTAACTAAAAACGCAAATGCAAAGTGATGAGCCTTTGTTCAGGATAGGTGATACAAGAGTGTCAAGGTTTTGAATACATAAATAGCAACTTCTCCAGGCCATGAGCAACTTAGTGAGTCCCTGTCACAAAATAAAAAATAAAAAGGGCTGGGAGTGTGGCTTAATGGTTAAGTGCCCCTGGGTGGTTCAATCCCTAGTTAAAAAAAAAAAAAAAGGCAGACAGACAGAAAGAAAAACCCATCCGGTGGAAGGCATCTCTACATGGAGGCTGCCTTCTGTTCCTCCACCACAGCCCTCTCCCTGCATCTTCAGCTCCTCCCTGGGATTTTCCTTCTCGATTCTCACTCTTTATTACACCTAGTCACCAAGAGTGCCAGGTCCCCATTGCAGCATTACTGGACCTAAGACTTATGAAAATAGTCAATTTCTGTAGTTGTGGCTTCTGTGTTAACAGATCCAATAAATAGAGATGATCTTTCATCCTCAGATAACTATATCTAAGACTCGGGTGAGCTGGCAAAACATAGATAGATTATTATTTTCTAATAGTCTCAAAAGATTTAAGAGACACAGCTTACTGTTCTGGATAAATCAAATACCCAGACCCAAATTTCCAGACATCTAAAATATTCTAATCCCATATGAGATGGAGTTATGTCACCAATTTCTTGGATTTAGGCACATGCCATGGGGAAGGGGAGCTCTTCTATCAGTTGATACCTATAAAATTAAGAATTGCTTTTCATTAGGTAATGATTGGGTTCCATTTAATAGTGTCTCATGAGTAATTGTGACATCAACCATCTTTTATAGAAAAATTTCAGGCATCTGTCAAATTTTCACTATGTCTGCCTCTAAGACAATTAAATGATATCAATAAATAATTACTGGGGCTGGAGCGGTGGCTCAGCAGTTTCAGCGCTTGCCTGGCAAGCATGAGGACCTGGGTTCAAACCCCAGCACCACGTACACAACTAAGTGTTGGAGCAACCAAGGCCATGTGAAAAACTAAATAAAGTTGCTTCTTTCTCTGACTCTCTCACTGTCCCTCTCTCTTTATAAAAATAAATAAATAAATAAATAATTACCTGTCTTCAATAGTAATTATTTTCTATGTGTATTTTTTCTGATATGTTTGATTTCTGTGTTTTCTTCATATTTCTTGCTACCAAAATGTCTACAATAAGTCATTTGTGTCCTCTGGTCTGTCAAACAGGAGATGGGGAATAAAGGAATGGCTACTTCCCAGGATGTGATCCAGGTCCATGCAAAAGTGGATTTACCAATTTACTGTAATCAGAAAATCCTGGTCACATCTCAGGGTCATTTTTCTATCCACACTGCTTTTGTAGTATTGTTTCTCAAGTTGAAATTTATCCATCTAATATTTTTATAAGCTTTTCCCTAACTTATATTAAGGTCCTGTCCACATTGTTGTTTGTAACACCTTCCAATTTAGTAGAATCTGCAAGTTTCATTAATGTGCCATTTACTCCCTCTTCCAGATCATTAAAAAATGCTCTTTCTTATGTATTAAATTTTGTGGTCAAATAGGTTTAATTTGGTGTTGTAATTTCAATGCATGTTTTCTAAAGACACAATGCAGTTAAGAATGGTCTTAACATAGGCTTAAATTCATGCCCAGTGCGTGGTTATTTTACTATTATGCAATCCATTTGTGTTCTCTAATCAGCACTGTTGTGAGCTCCATTGAAGCCATAATCTATTGATTTTCTCTTCCCTCTTTTTCAATACAGTCATCATCTTGGCTTTAAATGCACAGCAACAGCAGAGTTAGAACTGTTGTTGTACTCTAATTCACAGCTATTTATAAAAGGAAATTAAGTCTTTTTTCTTAGTGGATATTCTGCCACAATTTAAGAAATGTTCTGCATTAAAAATTTGATTTTATAATCATAATATTCAATTTTCCTATGCATAGTATCAATGTTCTAATAAGAAACTCTAGATTTTTATTTGTAAGTAACTATAACACATCTAATAGGTATGAATAGTATTTTTTATAAAATCTATTATTTTATATATATAGGAGTGGGTGTGCATGCCTTTTTAGTAGATCTGTCCACTGACTCCGGATTCCTAGAGAATCTGGGCTCACTATTTCTACAATAGATTTATACACATCACCTGCATATCAAAGAATGAGGTTCATTAAGCCTTTCCTTCACTTTCTGTCACATACCATCTTCCTTATTAGTCTTCGATCACACTAGTTTACTTTTTCAGTGAGATGAAGCTTCCATCTGCCCCGTACTGCATGACTTATACTCACTTCCTCTGGTTTTAAATCATTATCCATGAGGATGGTCTCCATATTTCTATGCAAAATTTCCAGGAAATCTTTTCTTTCCTTTTCTCTGTCTTCCCCCCACCCCCACCCCTGCATGCATGTGCCATCGGAACATGACACCAAGGTAAACTTTTTCTTTTCCATCTCAAGAAATCTATTTAACATCTAAAACGGTTTCACCTTCTGAGTTGTCTCCTCTTAACTCTCTTAGCCATCCTGAGTGTTGCTCTCAAGTTAGATGAGTAAACTTAAGGCAGTTTATAGTCATACACAATCAGACAAAATGTGTTGGGTTTTTTGAAACATAATAAAGACAAATACAGATATTTTATTAAGAATGAAAAGCTGTATTTCTGGATATCTTCACGTTGAACTTGGAGTGCATGTACATTTTCCCCTAAACCTCAAAAGACACGCTACTCCTTCACATTTGGCTTTGCAGGAAACTGAGGACTGAATCTTAAGATTCGAAAAGTTTCTGCATTTTAGAACTTTCCTAACTCAACAACATACAATTTTATAAATCATATTTAAAAATAATCCCACAGAAGAACACTGAGTTTAAAAAGGCAAGACATAACAAGAACCAAGCAAACTTTATTTCCCTGTGGAAAACTCTTTTTCATGTTGTGTGTGTTTGATTTGTTCTGAAGTCCTAAACAGTTGAAATTTTGCGGGAGACACTGTCTGGGTTATTCCATCTAGGGCAATTTATCTTATGTAAATCTTGGAGATTCTATGAGAATAAACTTTTGAGAAGGACACTTTGCTTGTCCCTGGTCCCAGGTTAGGAGGACCGTCCTCCTAACCTGTTCCATTCTTTTCATTAACAGTCTTATTTTACCATAAGTCTCCAAGTAGTTCTCTCCACTTTCAGTCTTTTCTTCTGGAATGGTCTTCATCTTTGATAATAAGTAAAGTTTTTGTTTTTTCCTGGTGAACAAAGAAAAATCAAGCACATGGTACACGTTAGGACCAGCTAGTTATCCAACATGTTCAAGTAGGTGTAAGTCCTTGGCCTTCACACACATGCATCAATTCCTTAAACATTTTAATCAAAATTCTCCTTACTGCCCCATGTCAGGAATAAATAAAAGAGTTCATATAATGGATAATTGTATTTGTTTTTCAGTTTGTTAATGTAGAGCAAGCCTTATCAAATCTCTGTTGTCAACATTTCAATATAATTATCTGATTTGCAAAATTCTATTGAATTATCTCAATTAAGTAATCAAACCTCAACCTCACTCAGCCAGCCTTGGTCTTTCTAGGCAACCAGTTTATCTGGATCACTTTACCATGAAAAATTAGTTACATAAAACCTCCAACAAATTTCAGTGTGTTAGATTACACAGTTTGATAGCCACAACCTACATTCCTAGTCTCTGGAGGAAGTTGCCTTAGACATATCTTTAGATGTCTTAGATTATTTCTGGTCTTCATGGGTCTGGATAAGTTTTAGTGTTGAAATCCTATTGTAGAGCAAAGTTCCTAGATATTCTTCAAGTGTTAGGCTTCTTAGTAGCTTTCTCCCTAAATGGAAAAGTCGATGGGACTAATTCCAAGTTCTCAGCCTTTTCTAGTTTCTTAGGCATGTCAGGATGAACCTGGAGACTTCATTACAAGTGATTTTGATAACCTGATAAATAACCTAAGGATAAATGCTAACGAAGGTATTGAGTGATTGAGTGTCTAAAACTCAAAGATTAAGACTCTGAAGGCATTATAGAGTAGGGACTAAGAACATGGGCTTTGGAATTAGAATTGAATTGAGACCTGCATCTGCTACTTTTGAGCTGTGTGACCTTATACATTTTAGTTAGCCTCTCTGAAACAGTTTCTTCAGCCATAAAATGGAGACAGTATTCAGATTTTTAATTGGGTTAAATATGTGTGTGTATATGTGTGTGTGTGTGTGTGTGTGTGTGTGTGTGTGTGTGTGTGTATACAATAGAACCTTGCCCAGGGTTAGTGTTCAATAACACCAGCTATTATTGTTGTTAATATCAGTCATGTTTCCCATACTAAATATCTGCTATTATTATTGTTGCTTTTGGCTACCTGAATTATTTGTTTTCTCTGGAGTTGGCTTTCCTCTTTATTTGTGCTTGTATTTCTGATTTGTGTTACTAATTTTCTAAGACATCTCTGGTGTCTGCTAGTTGTGGTTTACATAGAATGAAGTATTGTGTTGACCATTTTAGGTAGCTGGCATGGATTCTCTTTGCTATTGTGCAGTGAAGTAGATTTTTCTCCTATAGAGACATTTCCCTGAATAGAAGGACTCTATGGAAATCTCCACAGAGATGGGCATGTTGACCAGTCCATTTACTTAGGATAACATTTTTGTTTTCAGGTTTACCATGTGCTGGAGGTTTGATTCCCAACTTTGTGCTATTGGGAGATGGTGGAAACTTTGAGAGGTGGGCCTAGTGGGAGCTCCTCTGCTCATTAAGGACGTGAGATAGTGGGACCTCAGCCCTTTCCTCTTTTGCTTTTCCTTTCCTAGTCTTGAAGTAAGGAATTTTGCTCTGCCCTGTGCTTCTGCTGTTATACCACAGGCTCATGATGAGGCCAATCATGAACTAAAGCTCTCAAAATTGAAACAAAGTAAACCTTTTTAAAAAATAAGTTGATTGTCAGGGATGGAGCGGTGGCTCGTTGGTTATGGCGCTTGCCTGGCATGTGCAAGTACACGAGTTCGAACCCCAGTGCCACGTACACAACAAAGTTTAGACAATGAAGGCCACGTGAAAAACTAGATAGGAATGATTTTCTCTCTCTCTCTCTCACCGTCCTTCTCTCTTTAAAAAAAAAAACAAGTTGATTTTCTCAGATATTTGTCATAATAGAAAATAGATTAATATAGTAGCTATTAAAAATAAATATGAATATATAGGTATATTAATGTGTTCATATTTATATATAATTATATATAAATATCTTTTATGTGTATATTTATATATTGATATTTATTTATACATAAATGTATCTATTTTATACATACACATTTGTATTTATTTATTTCATAGTTGGCTCAGCCTATATAAGAGGGTTAATACTATTTTACCTTGGACTTTTTTTTGTCCCATCTCATGAAGTTACAGCCCATATGGCCAAGGAAAATTTGTGCAAGCCAGTTGTGGTGGTGCACACCTGTAATCCAAGCAATTTAGGAGGCTGAGGCAGGAGGACTGCAAATTCAAAGCCAGCCTCAGCAACTTGGCGAGAGCCTGTCTCAAAATTAAAAGGGCTAAGGATGTGGCTCAGTGGTTAAGCATCCCTGGGTTCAATCTCTGGTACAAAACAACAACAACAACAACAAACGTACAAGATCATGCCAGGGGTGACCAAAAAAGTGTCAGGAAGAGTACCTTGCTGTATATTCAAGTGAAACTTTTGCTGCAGTTTGGGAGGCCTTTAAAGAAATGACTAGTTATGAAGAAGATAAAGATCAGGGAAAGATTAGGAATTGATAGAAGTCCTTTGATATTCTAAAGGGTATCAAAACTACCCCTCTAATCTCTGAGGATTTATCAAAAACAGCAGGGGAAAAAATATCCCCAGTCAGCTTATTATGACTTAGGGGCTTTTAAGAGAAAGGAAGCGTGATGTCAGTGTGTACTCTGGGAATTCATCTCCAAGTGGAACGGCAATGTCTTGGTGAGGCTCCTGTTTCCACAGCGTGTCTGGAAGCTGAAAACGTGTTTGGGCGCAGCTTGGGAAGCCCTGCAGTTTCAATCCTTCCTTCTTTCGTTCCACCCCTGATCTCTGAAATGCAAAGTAACAGGAAAGAAATTTACGGCTCACACCATGATTATGTTACCCACCCTTAGGAAACAGAAGGAGCTTTAGAGGGCTTTGGTTTCTTGCTTTGTTTTGTTTCATGGGCTCTCATTGTAATGCACAGGTTAACCTTGAACTTCTGTTCTTGAGCGATTCTCCTTACCTCCACCTCCCGTGTAGCTGAGACTACATGTGTGCGTGTGCCTCCATGCCTGGCCTCATAACATTTCTTATTATTAGTTCATTTATTTGTTTTTGTTTTTATTGCAGTTGTTGTTCTTTTGTTTTTCCCATTTACAGTACCCTTCTAAAGAGAATGGACCCTAGAAACAGTCAAACTTTCCACCGCTCAGTACAGCCAACATCTCTATCCTCTGTCAAGGTGGAGGTTTTAGAGATTAGAGCTAGAAAAGATTGGTCATAAAACAGAACACAACTTAGGGTCCCCAAGGATGATGCAAGCTAGAGTGGCTGGAGAGAATGAGGAGGTGAAAGAGGAGACTATATGACCTCAGCTAAGATTTCAAAACATGTCCAATGAGGATTTTTTAAAAATAAAATGCTGTGCAGCTCTGTAATGAAAGCCCCTTTCCCATATTTTCTACAAAAGTTGAGCAAATGTAGATAGTTCGACAATCTTTTGACTTCAGTGGAGTCAATCGTCGATGAAATAAGGCAGAGTACATGAAAACACATGTGAGCCAAACACTCAGATTGAGAGATGAAGTACATCAACTACAACAACATCCTCAGGAACTCCTTCCCGAATGTGAGCAGGAATGCATCCCTTGTGAAGATTACAGAGACTGCTTCATCTTGAGAAAATGAAGGCTTTCCACAGCTGATATATGACTTAAGTATGATATGTGGGATATTTATGAAGGGATTTTGCCTGTGCATGCACATGTACACACACAGAGAGACACACACACTTCTATCTTAAAGAAAACTTTAGAGGAAAATGTGCCCAAATTATTTGCCTAAAACCACACTTATTGTATTTTGGCATGATTAATCTTATCCTTTGTTTTCTGAACTCTTTTCTGGTGTTTTTTTTTTTTTGTGACTTCAAAAGTCTAAATAAGTGAAAAAAATAAAAAATATCAGTCCTCTTGTGGGCAGAAAGATAGGCAGACAGTACAGTCTTGTAGGTAAAACCTATACTTTGGAATCAGATATACTTGGCATGGAATTCCAATTCCGTTTTCATCTAAGCATGTGACTTTGGACAGAATAAACACTTTCTCTCAGTGTTTCCTTGCCTGTAAAGAGTGAGACTATTCATCTCTTAGGTGTTCAGAATAAAATTCTGTGTATGTGTATCTGGCACAGAGTGGGTGTTCAATAAATGGCACAATAGGCAAAAAGCATTGATTACTGCATCAATATAGCCTAGAAAAGTCTAAGGTCATCATTCAGAAAACTGTGTATTTGAAACACTGTATTCCTTAGTATCCTTGCTTTTCTTCTAATAATTAGGAAAAAATACAGATTTTCTTCTCCCCGCTCCCAGCAATCATCTCTTGGTACTCAACATTTAGTTCCATACACTGCGTTACAAACTTTATTCAGTTGCTTCAAAGATGTGTTCTTTTAGTGCATAATGAACTCTGCACACCCTCTATAACACAACTGCGTATCTCAGCTACTCTATCCCCTCCCCACTCACGACTGTTTCAATGTTGACTTAATGTTATTCATTTGCTTGTGTTGTTATTGGAAACGAATCCTTAATTAAACCAGCCCAGTGTCACCCGGCTCATGTAGAGTGCCACAAGCAATAATCCCTAATTTAATGTATACTCTGGTTCATACCTACAATTTAATTTCTGAAGCCAGAAATATAAAGAGATTTTCTAATGGGTTGAGTATTAGGTGCAGGAAGATTAGGGCTACTAACGAAGCAGTCCTGTCTAGGAGAAACCTCATAACCATGCATAATTGTTTCCAGGCTACACAGAGCGAACATGTAAAGGAAGCCCCAGGCCAGGTTAGACTTCCAGCAGCCTCTCTGCATTTCTGACTGGTGTTATGCTTAGAGTTGGTTTCTAGTTGACTCTCTCATTTTCAGTATGTTGACTGTTGGTGAGAAATAGTATGAGTCTTTTACTCTGTTTCCACTTCTCCCTTCTTTCAGTCAGTAATTTGAATACTTCCTGTTCTCCTGTGGGTAATTTTTAAAGTTGTGCCTGTACATAGATTCAGTGGTAATCGGGTTCAACTACTGTCATAGGAACTTTGCAGAGTTGGCGCATGGCAAGTCTGGAGTTCAAACGACAAGCTCCTGATAGAACGCCCAGATTTCATCCACCCCAACTCAATTTCAGCAACTTAGAGATCCCACCCAAGTTTCTCTCCTTCTCCATGCTTTGGTAATTGGTCTGGGTGAAGACTCTCAGACATCCCTGAATGTTCTAAAGTGCCCCTCACTGTGGCCTCTCATTACATTGGAGAGCCAGGAAAGGCACCAATGCTTCCTGAGAGCCACATGCTCTGTGAGCCACGCTCTTTAGGTCCCTTAACTCCTTTAGTCCTCCCCACAACCGTATAGCACAGGGACAGGTTGTAATTCCATTTGTGGGTGTGGAAATTGGATTTCAAGGAAGTTAAACACATCTGCTGAAGTTCCCAGCTGAGTTCTGCCACCCACCATGGTGCAGGCCATGACCCAGGGGAGACTCGGTGGAGGGACCTCTGCAGTGGGCGGTGGCAGCTGGAGAGAATGTTCACCCTTCTCCTAATAAACAAAAAGCTGCTGCATATGCTGGAGTGGCCCTGAGTCAAACCTAGATCTGTCTGATGTTCAAGGCTGGCATCTTTCCACCCAAAAAGAAATAGAATTATTTCCTCATGCCCTGACTCAGCTGGCCCCTTGGCCACTGGGGCCCGCAGAGTGCAACAGAAGCGATGGTGCAACCGTGCTCTTGCATATCCATTTGGTTCCTAGGAAACTTCCAGGCCAACAGGAGAGCCTGCTGTTGAATGAAGAGATCACCTGAAGCAGAGGTGAAATTCCCTCCCAGACTGCCCCAGATCAGCTGACCACAGATGCATGGGACTGAGCTCGGCCTTCATGTTCCCAGTCTGGCGGTCCAGTTGACCCATGAACTAACTCAAGGTGGTGGTTGTAAGGCATTAAATTTTGGAGTGATTTGTTACACGCTGTCCTGTTTATGTCTCAACCTGGAGGGTGTTTTGGGATGAGATTAACACTTAAAATGGTGAATTTTGGGTGAAACAGACTGCCCCCTAAATGTGAGTGGCCCTTATCTAATCAGCGGAAGACTGATGAGACCTAAATACAACAAAAATAACAATCTCCCCCAGAAAGAGTCAATTCTCCAGCAGCCTGACTTTGAACTCCATCTGCATCATCTGTTCTCTGGGATCTCTGCTTGTAGGTCTTTACACTGGCTCTGCACTGTTGGTCTCCCGCGTCTTGCACCTCCTGGCTGATACTGCAAGCTTTGTTTTTGCAGTCTCCATAATTGTGTGAGCCAATTTCGTGTAATAAATTTCCTTTGAAGAAGATACATTATAAAGAACTAGGTCATTCTATTGTTTTGTTTCTTTCCTTCCAGAGAACCCTGACTAATACACACAGCAAATGATAGATTTGCTAATAAAGCTTACCTCTCTACTGAATCAACTCTTTCTTTTTCCTTTTAAAGTGACTTCATCTTGGCTAGTGCAGAAGCAACTAGTCTCACTCCTCCCCCACCCCGTCCCACCCCTGCAGCTACTGTGTCTCCTGACCTGGACCCTTTCTGCCTGCTGTGGAGGTGGATCAGTCTGTTGCTCTGCCCTAAAATACAGGGATAACTATCTGGAGCCATTGATTCACCTGCATTTCTGCCAAATCCCTGATGTTACCACTTGGAGACTCTTGCCACCTCCCCTGGCCAAGGGAAGGATTGAGGACCTGATCAGGGTCTTCCAGTTCCCTTTAGTCTCAGGTTCTGAAGAAACCAGCTCTGAAGAATTCTCTGCCACTGTTCCTCTTGGCTTCCTCCTGTGTTGGTCTTCCCATCATATAATTACACTGTTCCCACTCTTCCCTGACTGGGAAGTATCTTAACTCTCCCGGAGGGGGCTGCAGGGAGGACACTAGGGTGGCATCTGGCAGCCCTCTCTTCTTTCTCAAGTCTGGAGAGGGATGCCAGCATCCATGAAGATGCAGTGCCTTAGGCTTACTTCCCTTTGTGGCAGGGCTTTGGCTCCAGCCTTGCCCAATGTGATTTTTCCACCAGATCAAAGATCCTGGCTTCCTGGAGCAGCATTCTTGACTTTCCCTAGCTGCCTAACAGTCATGTGCCAAGGAGCCCAAGCAAGGCGGGCACCTCTGTTCTTAAGTCCTTATTCTCCTGGGAGTAATAACATTCTTTTACTCCTCCCATCCTGTAGTATCAGACCACAGGCAACAGGAGTCTGATCCCTCAGGGCTGGGGTAGCCCGCATGGATCAAGCTTCTGGAGCAGTGACTGTATGGTGGGCAGCCATGTCTTGACAGAGGACACTAGCAAACGAAGCCTTCCTGCTTCCTGCTTCCTGCTTTGTTTCCTACTATATTAGTCCATTTTCTGTTGCAGTAACAAGATACCCAAGGCTTGGTAACAGATATGTAAAAGGGGGTTATTTAGCTTAAAGTTTCGGAGGCTGAAAGTCCAAGATCAGAGTACCCCATCTCTTCAGATTTTTGTGAGGGCTTCATGGTGGGTGGCATTATAATAAAAACACACGAGAGGGAGAGATGACATGGTGGCACAGGAGGCCAAAGGGCGTGGAAGGGCCAGGCTTGCTCTTTTATAACAAATCATTCTTATGGGAACTAAGTGGGTCCCACTGGAACTACATTGACACTTTGTGGAGCAGCATCCTCATGACCCAGCTACCTTGCACCAGGCCCCACCACTTCCTAACACTGCCACACTGAAGGCCAAGCTCCCAGCACATGAACCCTTGGGGGACACAAGGTTCAACCCATAGCACTCACATTCCGTGGATGACTTCTTCCAGCAGACATGCCATATGCTAGCAACTTCAGTCTCCAAGATGACTCCGGTTAAATGTAGCCCATAAAACAGTGCAGCGACTGAGGAAGACAGCGAGACAGAATCTCAAAAACAATCACACATATAAGACTCCCCAAACGATTCAGCAATCCTGCTTCCAGGTATGCACCCGAGAGAACTGAAAAGCTGGGACTTGAATACCCGTGTTTATTGATCATTTTCACAGTAGCCAAAAGGTGGCAATAAGCCAAACATCTACAAACGGGAGAGCAGATAAAATATGGCATATACAAAAGGGAATATTACTCAGCCTTAAGGAAGAAAATGCTGATACTTCTACCACATGGTTGAACTTTGAAAACAACTCAGAAACAAAATTTTTCAATTTGTCAATATTGAATGATTCCACTTATAGGTAATCCTAAAATAGGCAAACTCACAGAGACAAAAGTAGAAGAGTTGTTGCCAGGAGCTAGATGGAGAGGGAAATGGGAATTACCGTTCAATGAGTACAGAATTTCAAAGTGGCAATGGTTGCACAACAATGTGAATATACTTATTCCAGAGCAGCCTGGTCCCAGGGTGGAAGAACTGGCCCCCAGGTGCCATGAGACCAAAGAAAGAGGCAGAAGGATCTAGAATTTCAGAGTGCAATTTGCTGGGGGACTAGCAGAGAGGAGCACGGTCCCAGGCAGCAGCAAGACCAAGTGGGTCTGTGCATTTGGGTCAGCAGGAGGGGCACACATATTGGTCAGGACGGAAGTGCCTCATCCTAGCTGGAATGGGCCTGGTTTATCTTAGGCTAATATCAGAGTCAGGCACATTCCTGATGCCAGGGTCCAGCTGTAAAGCTCCACATACCACTCTAATGGTTTTGTCTATTTATAGCGTGCTGGGAAACTATGTAGGAAAAACTGACTAGGGCTACTCTGGGACAATCATGGTAGTCACAACTCAAGATGGATGCAGTCATGTCAAGCTAAAGCCATATAGTACTTAACGCCCCTAAATTGCTCCCTCATAGAGGACTGATATGGGAAATTTTATGTTACTTGTATATTTACACAATAAAAACTGTACAAGTGGCCAAGGATAGGTTTAGGAAAAGGCTTGTTTTTGACTGTGTCTACCTCTGCTTTATAATGCTGTTGTTACCCACAACTCCCTCTGTCCTACCTTTAAGCCTACATAATAAAGCACTCAAGGCCTTGTGGGTGACACTTACCATGTAGGATGGGCATTGTGGTAAAAACAGAGCAGGGGCCCTGGACCCCAAGGGCTCACCCGCAGAAGTGCCTCCCCTTTCTGCAAGTACTCCCATGTCTTCACACTGCTCTTAGGGAAGAGGTGACGCTCTTTAAGGTCTCCAAGGCCTCCCTAATCAGAGCCTTCCTGGCTCACCAGCATGTCTTGAAGCACTCATGTTCCCTTTCAGCCATGGTGAGCTTCCTGTCCCTCACCGCCAATATTATTTCCTGCCCAAAACCCATCCTCCTTCTCTCTGCTTAAAATTCACATCCTTCAGAGTTCAGTTCAATTATCACTTCCATAGGCAATGCTTTATCAAATCAGGTTTAATTCCTGTATTACATGCTCCTAACACCATATTTTCCTTTTCATGTATTTGATTAATCTTCTGTCTTCCCCACTGAATGATAGGCTCCCCGAGAACAGGGTCCTTCTTTGATTTTTCTCAGCATTAAACCACAAGCCTATAATGGGCCCAACACTGACTCCATAAGCACCTTGTACGAGTCAGCTTTTGGATATAATAAAAAGCCTGAGAGAAATAAACTTTTAAGAAAAAAAAAGATTTCTTTAAAAAAAGAAAAAGCTTCATTCTTTCGGATCCAAGTCAAGGCAGAATGTCTTGGCAGGGAATGTGTGGCACAGGAAGCTGCTTGCCTTATAGCTGCTGGGCAGCAGAAAGAAAAAGTCTTAGGGTCCCCACATCTCCTTTAAGGGCATGCCACCAATGAATTAGTGTTCTTCTACTAGGTGCCACTTCCTTAAAGTGTCTTCCATGCCTCCCAGTAGCACTACAGCTGGGTACCAAGACTTCATTTTACCTCAATCATTATTTCATAGTGAATCAATGAGTGAGAGAATGCAAAACGACCAACAATAGCTAGTTAAAGGATCTTCCCCAGTTTATAAGTAAGCAGTGACCTGTTCAACACTACATGCTTCTATGTAGGACAAATTAAGATTAGTCAAAAGCAAGAGATGTAATATGTTTTAGATTGACGGCAAAAGGAAAGCTATTCAAGGTAGCAGGGGTTTTTGTTGTTTTTTTTTTAACCATATTGCATTTTCTATGCTGATTTTATTATTATTAGAAGCACAGTTTGAAACTAGAATGACACTTCTTTTAATTTTCTCACACTGGTAAGTCATTGATCAGCATTCATATCTTAAGAGGAAATACCATTGAATTCAGGAGAAGTATATTTAACCTGCATGGTATTCAAAAATTGCTGGAAAAGCTTAGCTTCTGTACACTATGCCAGTGACCTTGCTAAGTAGGTATGTTAAACACTTAAATGTATAATTTTCCACAGGCGCTTTTGGTAAAAACATTCTTTCTTCTTTTTCACATCTTCCAGCAAACCTCATTATCCTTCTTGTGACCCCACAGGCATCTCATTTTCTTTTGGCTTGTTTGCAAGTTTTAAAATATTAACTGCATCTCCTGCCTCAGGAAGGGGTGCTTGGCTACTACTCCGCATTTTTAGAATATGAATTCTTTTACTTCACCACTGCACCTTGAATAAAGGAGTTTAATGCATTTTCATAGAAGCCAGACATAATTAAAATTGCTTATCTTTATTAAGTACAGTAATCATTCTCATTTGGAAGACCAAGGGGAATATACATGGGAGAACACGTATTAATTTTTAATAATGTTGAAACTGAATTAAAGTAAGGTTACAAGGCATCAGTCATTGTGGAGTTGGTGAAGGTGCTGCTCTACACAGGATGCCAGCTTTTAAGAAAGGTAGAAATAAAGCAAAATCAGGGCCAGGAGGCCCAAGAAATGGGCTACTAGCTTCGTTTGTCATCTTTGTAAATTATCTAGAAACATGTAATGGTAAAACTTTAAAGCTGATTGAGGTCTAAGGTGATAGTGAAATGCTGAACAAAAATGACCTCAAGAAAACATATTCTGCAACTTTTTTTATTGTGCAGTGACTCCCCAGCATCGTACTTGCTTCTGGGTAGAAGGGATACTACTTAAAGCACCCCTGCTCCTGGGGACCTTGAAATATTACGTAGATGAACATAGAAAGGCAGTTGCCCACTTTAGCATTTCTCCGGTTGGGCTTATTTGAGAGATCTTAAAAGGGATTTCAATGGGTCTTCTCAGGGCCTTTAAAATAGTAATGAATACTCAGAATTATTTCTAAGAATGAGGTGTATTATGAAGTGGTTCCCAAATCCATCTGAAGACTACATCTTTGGTGTATTTGTACCTTGCTGTTTTTGCTTTCCAGTTGTGCTCTTGTTTTTAGAGGAATTATAAATGAATTTGCGAAACTGGTAGAGCCTAGAACTCTGGAAAATGCTGATATTACAGAAATAGAGGTAAGCAGGGGCAGTGGCCCATGCGTATGACCCCAGCAGCTTGGGGGACTGAGGCAGCAGGATCACAGTTCAAAGCCAGCCTCAGCAACTTAGTGAGAGCCTAAGTAACCTAGCAAGACCCTGTCTCAAAGTAGAAGATAAAATGGGCTGGGAATGTGCCTTAGTGGTTAAGTGCCCCTGGGTTCAATCCTACAGTACCAAAAAAGAAAAAAAAAAAAAGCCATGTCCAGGATTTTAAAAATAATAGACATTTCTTCATTAAATATTCACTAAGTACTTAAATCACTAAGAAATAGTATAAGGCCCCATCCCATGCCAGTAGCTCTATAACCCAGTGCCTCTTTACAGCAGCAATGTTTCTAATGGCCCAAAAGTGGAAATAACCAAATGTTCATCAGATGATGAACGGACAAAGTAAGGGTACACACACTCTGGAATATTATGTAAGAAGGAACCAAATACTAATACAAGCTATAACACGGAAGAACTTTGAAAACACTGTTAAATGAAAGAAACCAAATTCAAAAGCCCCCATGTTGTATTATTCATCTGAAATGTCCACAGGTTTACAAAAGCAGTTTAGTGGTCACCAGATATTAGAAGAGGAGAATGAGAAATGACAGCTAATGAGTATGGAATTTCTTTCAGAGATGAGAATCTGGAGTTAGTGATGATTATTTTATAATCTAGTTAATACACTAAAAAAGCACTAGATTGTGCACTTTCAACAATTTTACATTTTAGTAAGTAAATTTATTTCAATTAAGAAATAATACAGGCTAGCATATATGCTTAATATGTGTAGGGCCCTGGGTTCAATCCCCAGGACCAAAAAGAAAAAAAAGAATGAAAGGAAGAAAGAAATCCATCATGCTACCACACCAAATCTATACCTCACACATTACAGTAATAGAAAACAACACAACTATGTCTTGTCAACAAGTATATTTAATGAAGATACTAGATGTTATTTACAGAAGATATACATACATACAATTCCTACACATTAATGTAGTCTAACAGTGAAACAGAAAAAAATGTACTCCAAAATTACAAACTAAATGAAATAAATAAAAAGTAATTATTTGGCACAATATCTATCATGTAGCAAATAAATAACTCTATACCATTGATTGGATGAACTATTTACAATCTATTTGAAAGTGCAAAACAATTGTTGAAAATTAAGATATTTGTAATAACATTTAAATCCAGAAAATATGTTTTTTTTAAATCAGTAACAATAAATTTGTAGCTGAAAGGTTTTTAATGCCCAGGAAAATATTTCAATTTTGAAAAACATTTTGTGCATATTGTGCTCTTCGGAAATGTTATTTTTTTTTATCTTTACACTGGCAATTTTAAGAACCTTGGTGTTTCTTAGTGGAATTCTTATGTATGTAATCCTGACTTGTAGATTTTTAAAAAGTTACAATGTAAACATAAATATTATTCTATCTATCATTCAGAAATTACAGACCAGCCCTCTCTAAATTATATAAGTAGCCATAATGTTTTTTAGTAATGTGGTCAGGTTCTGTTCCTTCACAGGTACGATTAGGAGGGTGGAAGAATGCAACCTATTGTGTGGACTTAAACAGATTCCGTAACACTTTGCCCAAACCCCATGCTCCAAATCAAGATGTTGAGTTAAAAAATGATGAAACCGCATCACCACTGGTGTATCCGAATTGATCCCATTTGTAACACAATTCATACTGTAAACACTCCTGGAAGAAATGTCAGGAGCTTGAGATTTCCCTTGATATTGAGCTCTTCATGTGGTCCTTATGAAGATGGCACAACTGGAAACGAAACAGGGCGACTGCACTGGGGGTTCCTAAGCTACAGCGTGTAAGCTTTATGCAAGTCAAATAATCTCTTCTCTTTTCATGTACTCGGTAGGCTGAACGCAGCCCTGACGAGTCTCAGGATGGGTTTTTTCTTGTTTTGTAGTTGGCAGAATAAACAACATTTTCGAAAGACTGTGGACTGGAGGCAAACCATTGCTCGGGGCACTTTATACGTCTATGGCCTACGTGGCTCTAATCTGTGTGACATCTGTGATAAAGTTCTCTGGTTGTCAATCACGTTTAATTGCCGTACATAGCTCCGGACATCCTGATGGTTCTTATTAGCTTGTGCTGCATCAGGATCTGTTGAAAGAAGAGAAGGCAGAATTGGCATTGAATAAATAATACACACATATATATACAGCTTTATTTTCCCTATTGACTTATTACACTTATCACAGATTCCTGGGTTCTGTCAAGACCTTTCAACACACCACATTCACGGAAATATTTCTACTGGCTTATTCCATTTCCTTTCTTGTATCCTCCAATTTTCTTTTCTTCCCTGGAATAATCTCTTTTGATCATTTTCCTTTGCATTGCATATTGCTTTTTTTTTTTTTAAATAAAGGGCACAAAAAAGGGGGAGAAGCATCTGTCTGATAGCCCCCTGCTAACAGATGAAAACTGTTTCCCCTTGCCAGTCCACACTGTGTCTCACACTGTCTCTGCCTCCTTTGATCCAGATGAGGACTAATGTCAAAAGACAGTTTAATTAGCTCCTTACAAAAGCACTTACCACCTGGACCAAATAGAAGGAAGCCAGAGAGACTATCAGACCCTGACTGCCTCCTTTACTTGCATGCAGAACACAGCAATGCTACACAGGCTGTATATTCTTACAAACTGTCTGGATTCACTAAAAATCCCAACTTGTGGGCTGAAGTTGTGACTTCTACCAAGCTTTCAATTCTTTGATGCTGCTTGTTCTGAAAACTCAGAATACCATTCTATTATGATCCAGACATGTGAGCAACTGGATCATCAGAGAGGTTAACTGATTTCACTAAAACCAGGGTTGCAAGAAAATCCAATGCCCACAGCCTTATTCAGGCAGTATACAAGAATGGGGAAGATCACATTTGATAGTGATGAACTGGAAGCACAGGTCCTTTGGGAAGTAACTATTTAGTTCCTGAATATCACAGCCATGTGAGAATCTGTGCCTTTCTTTCTTTCTTTTCTTTTCTTTTTTTTTTTTTTGAGAAACAGGAAATTTGAACTTTTTTCCATGTGAATTCTCCCAATTTTTAAATAGTGACATTTCAAAATAAAAGGGAAAAATTCTTTTTAGATCCAACACCTCTGCTGCTGTGGTCCACAAACCACCTCCAACCCATGCATGGGTGACTGGCATGGGATCTTTGGTCTAGTTGGACATTGGGAGTGGCCAAACCGGAGTCTGGACTGCTGGCTGGAGGTCTGCCCACCATGGTGCACTGCTTTCTGCAGCCCAGTTGCTCCCGTTAGATCCACCCACCACTCCCTAAGACAATCAGAATGCCATCTGTGTACGCATCGAAGGGGAGTATTGCAGGTCTGAACGCAGAAAAGCAGAGAGAAGATACAAAGGCCCTACATGCTGTAAGAAGAAACTCATCAGTATAATTATCACATATAAATAATCCCACAGTGAACTGCAGAACACATTGTGCTTAATTTTCTCCCTTCTCACTGGCAGTGTACTCTACATATACAATATACTGTAATTACATTGTACATATTCCCACAATGTTTATGAATCTATTCCTATAGCTTTATCTATAGATTGTTGACTTCAGAGCTGAGCAGCTGTTGTTTACCAGCAGTTACTGATAACTTCAACAAATGCAGTGAAGATTAAAAAAAATAATTTCCCTCCACTTCTCTCAGAGAAGACATGGGAGAATATAGAATTTACTTCCAAAGGGGCCCAGTAATGAACAGATGCTATTATGGTTCTTCTGTGATTCTTGAAGCTCACTGAGAACCTCTCAAGGTTATGAAGCCACCTAGGCACACAGGATTTTGCGTATAATTTTAGGAGTTTCCTGATGAGCCCTGGATTCTAGATTAGAAACCCCTGCTCTGCTTGGTGTCAGTCATCCAGACTCATTTCACCTATACAATTGCTTTAAGACCATGTTTTTAGATATACAGTAAATTGCTACAGGAAAAGATAGATCTTTTAATTCTGGTGGAATCCACACAGCAACAGTAGATGGTATGTAAGACCATTCATTTTGGAAGTAGGAAGAGGCACAATCATTTGATTGAACTTTTTTAAGGTCTACATTCTCCTATTGTCAAGATTACTTTTCCCAGATTTCCCCCCCTGAATACTAAAAAAATGAATAATTAGTAGTTATGTCATCCCATGTTACCAAACTCTGGCTTCGGACCCACCCTGTACTACAAAGAGCAAACCATTCTGACCATAAAATGAGAACCTTCTAGTCCTTTGGCATAGGGTCTGTGAGACAGGATGGTTCCGGTAGGCTTGCAGTCACGTCTGTGTCATCTTATCGTGTTCTATTAATGAGCCAAATTTCTTCAAATGACTCATACTATAAGTTAGCAAAAATCTTCATGGGATCCACCTCCTCACTCCAAAACCAGATTGAGGGAGCCAAAGCTCCACCCCTCACCCAGAGCCCTTGCCCAGAGGAGAGAGCAGCACTGGGCTAGCACAACCATCTGGCCCTATGATGCAACTCAACTCCCAACAGACTACAATTGTACTTATTAGTACTAACATTTTTATGCACACTAAAGCACTGCGTTAAACCAGTTCTTGTGATACACGTTCAAATTTTTAAAAAGCACCTCAAATTCCCCCAAATACTCCAATATAAAATCCTGCTAAGCAACTTTTTATGAAAGTGCTATAAACATGAATACATTCTTGCAACACCCTGAGAAACAATAAATATTATCTTTCCCGGTTTATAAATGAACTGAGTCATCAAGGGTTGATGTTGCCATGAGTGTCTCAACATCAAGCAATGAGTCACACGGAGAGCTGGTTGGAGGCAGAGTTCCTTGGTCGTTGTGACCTTCTTGTTTCTACCCACACTGGAACAAGAAAATTGATTCTCTTTAAATTCATTCATAAAATAATATTCCTATGGTTGCTTTCTAGTTTACAATGATGTAAATATTTTTTAATTTTACAGCAGCAAAATAAAGTCTTTCAACTCAAGGCCCATGTTGTAAGGAATTCATGGTCCAAAGTGCCTCTGACACAATCAGACACTGTCCAGACTCCTACAGTGTCTCAGTGGGCTCATTAAAAAGGACTTAATCATCAAATCTCCATTATGGCACGCAGCAGCACTGAACTTACTGAAGGGCTGGCTCCTGTAGTACCTCACTGTTCTGGCCGTATTTGCAATCATGCGCTAAGTGGGGGGGGAAAAGAAGACAGAAATGCAAGTGAGCTTAGAGTTTAATCCAAAAAGGAAAACAAACCATTATTTATTTCACCCATGATCAGTACCATCAGAAACAGCATGTTCTAAGACATCAACTATCTGAAGGAGCTGGTTGATGTACAGCCTATTTAATGACTTTAAAGGGCACCCACACTCAGATGCAGCAGGCATCTACAGGTAAGGAATATTAATAGCCTAACTCTAGTCTCATTACTTGCTTCTTCCTTACAATGCAAAAGCATTCCTGAGAGTGTAACTTAATACTCAGAAATAGTTCTCATCACACTATAGTGGTCAGTGTGAATTTGTAACTATCCTAGATTTGAAGAAGGATTAGCTTGTCAAATTCCTCAGAGCAAACAGGCTTCGGTAATGAGGTATTAGATTACACGCACTGAACGGTAAGGCAAGTATTCTCTATAAATTTTTGCCATACGCTATGCATTCTGGCCTTCCTAGTCTTCCAACAACAAAAAAATTGCATATTTAAGTGTTAATCCTGTTTTATTTCCTTCCTTCTTTCCTTTTACTTTCTAATTATACACAAACATATGGAGATTTTAGAAAATCAGAAAATGTTAGGACAAAGTAAAAACCACTTAGAATATCACTTCACAGAGTAAGCTCATTAGTATTTTGGTACATTTACTTCCAGCACTTAAGACAGAAATATGTAAAACCATATTTTAAAAATTGCATAATTATTTTGTGCATACATACATTATTTTGGTTTCAATTTTTCACATTGCATTGTGATTATTGTCCATGCCATTTGCATTTCAAAACTTGTTTTTTCTTTTTTTAAAGAGAGAGGGACAGTGAGAGAGAGAGAGAGAAAGACAGAATCAATTTTTCTTTAGTTTTTCAGGTAGCTTTCGTTGCTCACTCAGTTGCGTGCGTGCTGCTGGGGTTTGAACTCCCGTACTAACACATGCCAGGCAAGCACTGTACCTGCTGAGCCACCGCTCCAGCCCCTCAAAACTTTTTTTTTTTAAAGAGAGAAGGACAGTAGAGAGAGAGAGAGAATATCAATTTTTATTGAGTTTTTCACATGGCTTCCGTTGCTCTGACACTTGGTTGTGTACGTGGGTGCTGGGGTTTGAACCCATGTACTTGCGCATGCCAGGCAAGTACCGCAACTGCTGAGCCACTCTAGGCTCTCAAAACATCTTTATAAGTACCGCGCGCTAACCGATTGCACCACTGGAGCTCCCCTCAAAACATCTTTAAAATGAGCATGCATTCTGTAAAATGGACAGATCATAACTTGTTTAACCTTTGTTAATTTTGTCATTAAGTGATCTCAATTTCTTTGTAGAATTCTGGTTGCAACAAAGACTAAAAATGGGGGACTTTATGCTGAACTCAATTAAAAACAGAAGAAGAAAAAACGAAGGACAGAAACAGAGACTCTTCAATACCCGAGGAAAAACACTGGTTGGACCCAGGAACCATTTTTAAGTCATGATGTACGTTTCTTGCTCACAATATTTTAACAGTAGCTGCCCCTACTCTGGCCCCCATCCCCACCCAGCCTGTTTAAAGACACTGCCAAGATTATAAAGAGAATCCTGTAGGCAAAGTAAATTCATTGTAACATTAGCAAAAAATTGATAAGGCTCCACCCAGGGGAAGAGACTCCACAATTGCTTAGGGGTTATGTAATTCCAGGTCTCATTTTCTTCTCTCACAGATCCTTGGCTTACCAAAGTAAAACAAAATGACTTTGAGGAAAGTTTATGTAGAAAAAAAAATCATGGGGCTGGAGCAGTGGCTCAGTGGTAGAGCGCTTGCCTGGCAATTGTGAGGACCCAGGTTCAAACCCCAGCACCACATACACTAAGTGTCAGAAAAATGAAGTCCTGATGAAAAAAAAAATTAAAATAAACTTGATTCTCACTCTCTCTTAAAAAAAAAACAGAAAAAAATTAAAGAAGAGTCAAGGCCTTATAAGCATATACATGTGAGCATTAAAATACCCTTCTGAATACCACAGATTTGCAAGCGTGATGTGACACATGTCTACAGTGGATGATTTCTCACACACAAAGAGGCAATTGGAAAAGTTTGAACTTCACTTTCATAAAGGATCCTAAAAAGCAGAATGTCTGTTGATCAGCATGAGAAATATACTACAAATACCTCCAAGAAAATGAAACATACAATGTATAATTAGCCTCTAATATATGGAGCCGTGAAATAAACAGTAACTATGATAATTTCCCTGCTAATTTACTCTAAGTTGCTTTTTCACTTTTCTAAAGGCTTTGCATCCGAAGGGCACAAGTATATTCCATGTAGAATTATTGTAATTCTTCAGATATTGAATGGAGTGTAATTACTGAAAACCCTGGAAAATGCTGCCAGTGTGCCCCTCCGAAGAATAATAAAACAATTAGCAGGGGTCAGAAACCTCTTCCTATACCATTCTGTAGGGAGTAATTGTTCTGCTTTTTAGTTTTGAAAGCTAAAACATTTCATTCTGACTTCAGTTTTAGACTACTCTTTATAGCTATACTCCAAGGCTTCATAATTTTTAGCTCATTATGTAGTTTAAAATGTGAGAACAATTGTTTAAATCAGTAATTTCCAGCTCTGAAGTTCATTCTACCTTTCTAAATCTTTGATTAATTTTAACAATGGTTTTAATTTTGACGTATCCTTTTTAATTGTACCCAAAGATAACTTCAGTTTAACTTTGAAATCCAAATCTGGCTTTACAACGAGGTCCATTCTTTTCCTTTGTGAGGTCTAGACAATAGTGTTTAATGGTGCAAACCTACATAGCCACTCCGGAACCCCACTAGCATTGCTGGTCAGTGCATGGTTACAGAACGCTTTGGGGAGGCTAAAGAAGGGTTAACCGGATATTTTAACCCCACACCCTTTTGTACCCATTGACACATGCTACTGAGATTTCAGAGGTCGCCTTCTGGAATCAGCTCCAGGATACACGATGCCTTCCCCAGCCTGCCTATGAACTGGCTTACCACTGACCGCATGCAAAAACGAGGACTGCATTACCTCCGAAAACAGCCTTTTTCATACATAGATACTTCCTACTGCTAGAAATGTATCATTTTGAGTCAAAATCTTTCTCTCTTTACTTTTCACTCATTGATCTAGTTCTGAGCTCTGGAGTCATAACAAATTTAGTCCCTTTTTAACAAGTTAGTTCTTCAGATAGTTAAAGTCAACTATTACAGACATCTCCCTACTCCAGGTCTTTTCTTATTCAATACTCCAAATTTCTTTAGCAACTCTTGTTAAAACAGCTTTATTTCTCTCCTGGACAAGTCTAGTGTGATTGCCCAGACTGAACAAATTGCATAGTGTAGAGAAATGATCTTCCTCCTTTCCCTGCTCTAGCTGATGCTAAGTTCATAATAAAAACAAAACAAAAAAAAAAAAAACAAAAACAATTTAAAAAAAACATGTAACTGACATCTGTTGAACGAACAGGAATTAAACCTCTCAGTCTGCTTTATCAAGCTGCTGTTTGGATGCAGCTTCCCGCTCTGAAATTGTGCAGGTGACTTGGTGGACCAAGGCAGAGGATCTTAACATTTATCTCCACTAAGATCCATCTAGTTAGAGTCTCTGCATCTTTCTGCAGACTTAAGCCCCACATGCTATCTTTGATGGCAGACGGCTGCTTCTTCATTGGTGTGTCAATCAAGTTTGGCCGAAACCTGGGTTAAAGAGACGTAGCCTTTATTATCCACAGGGATGGAGCCAAAAATTACACCCTAGGCTCGGAGGTCCTGCCAGAGCAGGTTGGTCTGCCTGGAGCCGGCCAGGCAACTCCCTGTAATGCCAGGCCAGGGGGGAAATACCTGATTACTCCAAAGCAGAGCTTCTCATCTTTTTTCCATCCCAGCAAACCTGGGGTTGATGACACACACTCCCATTAGCAAGCAGCTCATTACGAAAGTGACTGGTAATTTAGGGGTGAATGTGGGGTGAACACAATCCCTTAGAAGGTGGTTCCTATCAATGTAGAGAGCAAATTGAACCTCTTCACCACCTTGAACTGATTTTTCTTGGGATTAATTCTAAGCATAGGTCTTCAGATCTTGCTTGCAAAAATTAATACGTTCCCACAGTTCCTGACCTATAGGGGTGAGAGGTGGGCCAACTGAAGGCTGATGAACTCCCCTCAGGACGCGCACTCCTGGAGGGAAGTGCAGGAAGAAAATCAGGTAGTGAGTGAAGGACTGTGCAACCACATGCATGTGTTTATTTTTATAGCTGAAGACACAGCGACTGTCCTTCCTGGGGCCCGAGGCTCTAAGTGACCAGAGTGAAGACACAGTGCAGAGGAAGGGGAGACCAACTCCAGTCTGCACTCCAGCCCTGAGGCTCTGTGCCTCTTTCTCCCTCTGGGGCTTTCTGACCTTCTGACCTCAAGAGCAGCCTAGCCAAGTCACACCTGCACTGACATCCAGATAAGTCAATAACACACCAGACCTCTACAGCCTGCTGTGTGCCAATTCTTGGTTCCACTTACTCTCTTGCTGCTGAAGTGCAGGCCTTTATGTCCAGCTTTCAAGGTCAGACCAGCAGCCTTCCAGGCAATGCCACCTTACAGTGCTACACTCCAGACAGGGCCAGTACAGCTTCCCTCTGCTCAGGCTACTCTGCCTCTCTGTTCGTCCCTGAGGTCCCTTGACCTCCGGCCTCTTTTAAATGCAGCCCTGAATTGTCCTTTAGATCTTTACCATTCTTGTTCTTTTTTTTTTTTTTTTAGAAAGAGGGGACGGTAAGAGAGAAAGAGAAAGAGAGAAGCAATTTTTATTTAGTTTTTCAGGTGACTTTCATTCCTTGGACACTTCGTTGTGTACATGGTGCTGGGGTTTGAACTCGCGTACTCAAGCACCATAACCGCTAAGCCACTGCTCCAGCCCCACCATTCTTGTTCTTAAAGTTTGCCAGATTGCTTTTTCTTTTTCTATATTCCTGTTCCTACTGATTTGACTCCCTTTCCATTTCTATTTCTATCAAATATAATATTCCTATCGATCACTACCTGTATAAAACCTCCTCTATAACATCTGATTATTTTGCTCAAACTTCACATATTCACGACAAGAATTTTTCCCCACAAGATAGAAAAATTATAGTCTCTCTTCTACAAAGATTGTGCTGATGATAGCAACCAAATGGAAATGCACAGTAGGGACCAGAGATAAAAGGGACCCGGAAGCTAAACCAGCTCTCACTGTAGGCATCGTTGAAGAAGGGGCCTGAGCCCTGTCCCCAGCTGTGAATCTTTAATATGTGAGGGTGAAGTGACATAACACATGTGTAACATAGACATGATGGTCATGGGACATGGCAGTTCAGGTGCCTGTCCAGGCACATGTGGAGTATATACACATATCTTCACTTGGGGAGGGACACTGAAAGACACACACAGCATCATAGGGGGTTAGAAGGGAGACAGGATAAAGTCAGAGAGAACCAGAAGGCTAAGGGAATGTTACCTCTTAGTCAATTCTCAGTTACCTAAAATGCTTTGGGACACCTTGGTTACTGAATTTTCTAATAAAACAGAAAACACTTTTAGATTGCATTTTTCTTACATAAAACTCCTTAAAAATGTTTTTTGCACTGTGCTTTCTAAGCCCAATATTGGCATATAATTGGGTTATTCCTGTATTCAACAAATATTTCTTGCATACTTACAACAATTAGACACATTTGTGGGTGCTGGAGAAATCCCAGTGGACAAAACAGGTAAGATACCTTATCTAGGACACTTACATTCTTACAGGGAACAACATAAAATGTAAAGCTCATCTCAGCTCACGAGATCAGCTATCAAGGCAAGGTGATCCATCAGAGAGTGCAGGGTGTGGGGAAATAAGGGTGGACAGGGAAGATGACAGAGGAGAGGACCTATGAGCTGAGGCCTGGAACATGAGGAGCCAGGCAGGTAAAGACCAAGGAAAGAACCTCTCAGGCAAAGGTGACAGCTAGTGCAAAAGCCCTGAGGCTGGAAGGAAGAGAAGGAAGGCCATTCTCCAGTGTGGACCAAATGCAGAGAAGACGGAGCATAGATGAAGTTGGTCAGGTGCTTAGGGCAACACACCTGGATTTTATTATGTTACTGCATGTAACATGGTCTTATTTCCTATTACATCTGCATGAACTTCTCTGTCCTGTATTTTGCTTTTTGGCTTGTCTTTTCTAACTTTTGTAAGAAAGTTAGTTTTTCTTACTTTTCTTGATTTTTTGTTGATATTTAATATTTCATATTTTATCTTTTCAACTGCTTGTAATCTCATGAAGGATAAGAACAACTTTCTAGATATCTGTATGTTTGCTAGTAAAATCCTTTGCTAGAACATTATATGTTGTGTGGCTTTGAAGCACACCCTTTGGAAAACCTGCCTAAGCCTGGTCTGTGGAAGCTGAGCAGAGGAGTAAACTTTGAATGTACTCCCATAGACCTCCTTTGTATTGGAGAGAGCTGGGAACTGAGTGGCTTTAATCATTAAGATTCTCACTTAGAGATCCTTTTCTCCACAGCTCTAGATAGCAGGTTTAGTGCTCCCTCCACGAATCTCGTAATAATATTGATGATAGATAATATGTTGTTGCCCGTTACCTAAGGGAGCACCTAGTGAAACAAAACGTGAAGGATTTAAAACATTTTCCTCTCTTACTGAATTCTCATTTGTTAATGCTTCTATAAGCCTAGAAATTAGCCCTATATTTCTCATTTCAAAGAAAATGACAACCTCAAAAATAACATTCATAAATGCACACACCTAAATACAGGTACCTCTGAAACAGAACCAGCCTCCACCTGCACCATCAGCACGCTTTATGCGCCCTGAGACAGTGGCAGCCGGCCAGCACACTCTGCTCTAATCCACTGCTAGTCTACCTTCTAAGTACTATAAATATTCATATATGCCATACAGCACTATGAAGGGCTTTATTCAAACATTTTTGAATACTCCTTTATGTTCCCCCCAAATGAAACAATGTCTGCCTTTTTTTAAACATAAGGATCAGAGTATGAATTCTCTTTTGTTTGTACTCACAAATCCCAAAAACCAATATGCAACAAATTCTCTAATCCTCATTTCATATCTCGAGGGTGAAGATGTTCAAAATAAAAACACTTAGGGTTGGCACAGTGATTTGCTGTGACTGTGCAATGCTGCCACCAAGAAACAGCACTGGTGATTCTGGGCACCCTCGTGACTTCTGCTCCTGGCAGGGCTTCCCTCGGGGGACACAGTCCACCATCCCCACACAGGCTGCCAGCTCTGCTAATACCGGAACCTTGTTGATGGATGACTGGAAAGTGTCATTGACATCAACCTGGAAAGAAAGACAGATCCTTCCCCAAGACACACAGTGATAACACCAGCCGGTAGTGGTAGTGCGGTGATAAGGGACAGAAGTGGGCTGGGGAATGGGGAGAAAACGTTGGAAGCTAGCAACAGTGCCAGATGGCTCAAACTAGGTTTACAAAGCATAATCAAATCTTTCTGAAACTGTTTCATTTTCTAGTACCATCTAACTCACGGAAAGGCACTTCTGAAATCAAACTTGCTTGTGCAATGATTTATCAAAGAAATAAAATGTTTGAAGTTGCTGCCGCAGAGGACTAACAGTACTTTCTCAATAGCCTTTCCTCCTTCTCTTTCCTCATAATAGAGAATCTTAACTTTTTTTTATTAGTTAAATATGGACTAACAATTAAGGGGGAATCATTATCAAACAATCAAGAACAAATGTATATTCACATAGCAAGCCAAGGTTGATGCCATTCCATGGTTCCCCCCTTGGGTTCCCCATGGTTCCATGTTTCCCCCAGTTAAACCCTTGTGTTAAGTGGAGTTCTCATGGAGGTCGGAGGTTTCCCTCTGAGTTGATTCCCCCATACTCCCTCCTGAAGACCAATGGAATAGAACAGAGGATTCTGAGACAAACCCCCATATCTTTAACTATCTGATATTTGATAAAGGGGGCAAAAGCATAGTGTGGAAGAAAGATAGCCTGTTCAACAAATGGTGTTGGACAAATTGGACAGCAATTTGTAGACAACTGAAATTAGATCCTTACCTTTCACCCTGAACAAAAATTAAATCAAAATGGTTCAAAGATCTGGATATTAAGCCAGCAACTTTAAATTTACTTGAAAAACAAGTAGGATCAGCACTACAGGACATAGGGGGTCGGCGCCGCCTTCATTAATAAAAGTCCCATGGCACAAGCAGTAAAGTCGAGAATAAATGAATGGGATGCAATTAAACTAAAAAGGTTTTGCACAGCTAAAGAACTGATCAAGAGTATCAAGAGAGATCCTACAGAATGGGAGAAAATCTTTGCCTGCTACACCTCGGACAGAGGGTTAATATCCAGAATATACAAAGAACTGAAAAAACTAAACACCAAAACCACAAATAATCCAATCAATAAATGGGCTACAGAACTAAAAAGAAACTTCTCAGGAGAGGAAGTGCAGAAAGCCCATAAATATATGAGATAATGCTCTACATCATTAGCAATAAGAGAAATGCAAATCAAAACTTCACTGAGATTCCACCTCACTCCTGTTAGAGTGGCAAAAATGAAGAATATGAACAACAACAGATGCCGGAGGGGCTGTGGGAAAAGAGGAAAACTGTCACATTGCTGGTGGAGAGAACCTTAACTTTTAGTGGGGCTGATGGATACCCAAAATATGGGCTACGTTTTCTAGGCTTCCTTTCATGTGACTAAATTTCTGGCCAATAAAATGTGAGGTAAGTGGTGAGTGCAACTTCTTCCTTATCTTTAATGGGAAGAAGTATGCCTTTATCATCTCCTTTCCCTCTCCCTATGACTGGGATGGGATGGGGACATGGTGGTCTGCCATCTTGGACCATATGAAATAGCACGAGAGAGGAAGTGTGGATCTTTGACTTTCTTGGAGCAAAGCCTCCATGCCAACTTGGACTTATCAGTGAGAGAGAAATAAACTTATCTTTTTCAACCCCTCATTAATTTTGGTTTCCACTATTGCAGCTGAAATGTTATCTTAGCTGAAAGCAGGGGGTAAAGGACCTCTTTGCTCAGTGCAAGGCAAAAGGAACCTACTGCGAGGTATAAAGCACAAAAAACAGGAAAGGGCACTCTCCTGGTACTCTGAATTCCACCTTGACTTTTCCTTTGCAGATTATGGAAGGAATACCGAGATCAAAAATCTCAGATGAAGCACCTTTCACTACCCCCTACCCCAATAGAGGTGTGGCTTAGCACACTTTGCTATTCTCGTCTGCTCTGTTAACTTGAGTGATTAAAAGCTCAGTCAACTCTTTAGGCCACCCTAACTTCTGCACATGTGTGCACATGTTTATTTAGAGTTCAATGACTGGCTTAGCCACTCCTCAGTCCGCCTTTCTGCATAAGTGATTGAATCAAAAGGTACTTTTACCCATTTGCTGTTATTTTTCATTTTCAGAAAAATAACTTTTTAAAGAATGCAGAGAAATTGTTTAATTCTCTATACTAATAAATGAGCAAAGAATTTTTATTACTTTGATCAAAAAATTATTAAACTGATACAGTAAAGAGATGTTTGTGCCCTGCCTTTGGTGTGGGAGTTGAGGAGGAAAACTACTGAGGAGCTTTGTGCCCTCTGGTATAGCGGGTATTTGAGAAGTGTATATTCATGTCTGTTTCCTAAGACCTTAAGACATGGGAACCCAGTGCCCAACAAAAAACATGCTCCCTATCAGGCTTGGCTCTGCCATAAGCTCGTTCCCCAGGCTGAATGGCGCTGATCCTTATGGATTATTGCAGGCTGTTTCAAGTTCTCCTAGAGTCACACCTATTAGCTCGATTAAAAAAAAAACACAACTTAAATTGCAGTTTTCTGGTAAGAATTCTATGGCACTTTATGGCTTAAAGGAAGACTCATGTACTACGTAACTACTATAACCCAGAGATGGATGGAGTGGGCATGATCCCCTAGAGAAGTTCAACTATGAAGCAATGAAACTGAAAATTGAACCTCATGTCTCCTGAGCTCCAAGTCGTGGGATTTTCCCCACAGTGCCACATGCACACAGCAAATCACAACCAAGGGGAAATGCTCCCTGGCAAGGAGATAAAACTCTGTAACACTCCATCCATCCAGGATGCAGCCAAAGGATTCAGAGACAACAGAGCATTCCATTCATACTCACTGCATGGCTAAAGAAAGGCGTTGGCGTGACCTGCTTTATTGCTTCATGGAAAATAAACAAATACATAGTGAAGTAACTATTCTAGACAACTTTCTTGGGGTTGGGGGTGGTGAGTAGGACTGGTTACGGGAGGGTGACTGGACAATACTGAATATGTACAGGCCAGGTCCTCATTTCTTCTTCTTATGGGAGATTTTCAAGTTCCTTCTCTGAACTTGGGTGAACTTTATCAGGATAGGTAATACACATTTAGATTAATACTCCATAATCAAGATCTGTAGAGTTGCTTTTTATCTAGTGCACTAAAGTCAGGCTCAGCTGATAAACATTTCAAAGGCATCCTGGGGTAGTCTAGCTCCACAAACCTTACAACAAAACAACCACACAGAAGTCACTGGAACATTTGTGCATTTTAGCAACAGGCAGCCGAGAACAGAAATATACAGCATAAAAGCTGGCTGCTGCTGTGAGCCGCAGCACAAATACTATTCAGTTTCACAAAAGAGAACTGACAGAAGAAAATAGGTGGCCAATTTGAACCAAGTATTTCAAAACTCCTTTATGTGTAACTACCTTTTTACGCATATATGGAAATTATTTCCTTTATTAGTACAAATGCAAATTTTATTTAAAAAAACATTGTGGTTAAAGTTATAATACTGCACGTACCATTTTTTCAAAGTTTACTAGATTGTCAATGAATGTCTTGTTCCCCTCATGAGTAAATGTCATATCTGTAAAGAAATAAAAGCCACATTCTAATCACTAACCGAAATATGTCATACTAAGAAAGCACAATAGCACCATTAGATTATGCCGGTGGATTTGCATAACACTGAACTGGAAAAAAGGCTGATAATAGTTCCTTTTATGTTAGGTGTTTAACTTTCAAAATCACTTTACCTGAAATTAGTAAAATTTCTAAACTATTCCTCTGTTTCACTAACAAGGATTCTAAATCATGGATCCCTGCTATTCTGATCATCTTCCAATTCTTTCTGAAAGTTGGGGCTGAGAGGAGGTGAGGAAGATGGTAGAAGAATGGGGTCACACTTCCCAAAGAGATCGATCTGATCAGGGGTCGCTTAGCTCTCTTCCCCCAGTGCTCACCACCTCCTGGAATGCACGGTTCTCAGCATTACCTTTAATGAGCAGAGGCATGAAGGGGATGAGAGGGGGCTCCAGCTTAGCTGCTGTCAGCCTGTAAGCCCTGTGGTTTCTCGAAGGATCCTTAGGAGACAAAGAGATGGTGGTCAATGAGTGACAAATACAACACCCCCTTTACCGCCTAGTATACACCAGTCAGTTCACAGTTGGGTATTTTTGAATCAAATGTAGCTACCAAAGAAAGGTAAACTTAAATAGATTATGTTTTAAAACAACTTCACAAATTTGCTCTCTGTTTCTGTTCTGGTTTGAAGAGGAGATTTGCCTAAAGATGCGAAGGAGAAAGAGCTCTTCAAAAGTAAATATGAGGGCTGGAGCGGTGGCTCAGCGGTTACAGTGCTTGCCTGGCATGCACAAGAACACGAGTTCAAACCCCAGCACCCAAGTACATAACTAAGTGTCAGAGCAACGAAAGACATGTGAAAAACTCAATAAAAATTGAGTCTCTCTCTCTCTCTCTCTTTCTCACTTACTGTCCTTCTCTCTTTAGGGGAAAAAAAAGGTAAATATGAAACCAGTAAACCAGGAGAGTCCCCTTCCTCTTAAGCCCTGCCTCCTTCCTAAGAGGTTGGCTCCAGGCTCCCCCTACCTACTTCCTGCCTGCAGGCCCTGACTTGCCCTCTGAAACCATCCCAAAGTTCCTAGCAAGTCCCACTCACTCCTTTTCTGTCTGTTAATACCTCCCAGCCAATGGGGAAAAATAATTTTGGCAAACCAAGAGATATGCAGCTTCCAATCCACAGCCAACCTGAGCTAGAAAGGACCCCATTACACTGCTTTTCTTAGTTACACAAATTGACCTTATGTGGGACATAAGTCCTCTTTAAGTTAGTTCCTGAGGGTGCCATTCATTAGTCAGACATGCTTGTTTTAGCAGCACTAAAAGGGATCATAAACTTCTTAAAGTCATACAAGGACAGATAAAATTTCCGAAATGAGAACTTCAATTCAGTTAATCAGAAATTGGATTAATGCAGACAGTGAACAGAATAAAGGAGCCACTGTCACTTACCATTAAACTTTCAAACTCTGCATAGAACTTCTTGAACTTGCTTGGCAGTTTCTGTTAATGAAATGAAAATGCCACACGCATATGTCAGATTCAATATCTGGGTAAGTATTATGTGTTACCATTTCTAAGGGAAACGTATTTCTTTTGGCTCTTTATCAAACATCTCTGAGACAGACCAGTTTATAATCTCTCCTGTCACTTGAGGATAATCTTCTGGAACATAGAGAACTTGCCTTTTCAAGGTCTTAATCTATTTGAACAGAAAGCAACTACAAATGTTTTAGTCTTACTGCTTTCATTGTGTGTATGTGCGTGTACACATTTTTTTGTCTTTGGTACTAGGAATTGAACCCAGAGGCACTTTACCACTGAGTCACACCCCCAGCCCTTTACAATTTTATTTTGAGACAGGGTCTCACTGAGTTGCATAGGGCCTCACTAAGTTGCTGCGGCTGGCTTCAAACTTGTGAGCCTCCTACCTCAGCTTCCTGAGTCACTGGGAGTATGGGTGCGTACCACTGTTCCCTGAATGCTGTTATAATATTTTCTGAACTGGATGATTCATAAAGAGGACTGCATTTCCCAGACTTATATCTGTACCCCTCATTCCCTTTTTAAACTCTGATTCTCACAATCAGAAATTTAGATAAGAGAAATATTTGGATCAAAAGCGCTTTAATAACTGTTCAACCCTTCTCCTCCTTTACAAAGCAAGCTACATGACAACAGGACCTTTACCTGTTTAGATTAATGCTATTCCCTCAGTGCCTAAAAGAGTGCAGGTACATAGTAGGTGCTCAATAAGTATTCATTTGAATAGCTTAAGCCTGTGTTTTACAGGTGGAAGAAATGAAGTCTCACAGCTTGAATGGCTGGCCCAAAGTCATGCAGCTGATCATCATCAATGGCTCTGGGATTCACTTAACCTCTCTCCTCTCCTATCTCATCTCTTCTATGCTCTATGCTTTACTCATGGACATTTCTTCCACATGATTTCTCTGCTTTGCTATAATATAAAATTTGATGGTTCTATCCATGTGTTGATTTCTCCTGTCCATCGGTTGGTGCATGACTAAACATCACTCACTGCCGCTGCAGATCTAACCAGTGGGTCAACACTGGATCATCTTTCAGTTCACTGGCTGCTACTTTGCTTGGGTCCTGAGTTTTTAGTAAAGCTGAACTTTTCTCTTCGGACAGGGCCAAAGCAAGATGGAGCAGCATGACATGTTTCCCATTCTGAGATGGAGGAAGCATTGATCAGTCCTGGACCCCAGAGATTCCCAACTCAGCTCTGCCCTGCCCAGCAAGTCTACCTTCAAAACTGATTCACCATTCAGGCCTCTGCAATCCTCAGCAAGCACCTCTCATCTATTCCTTTCTTGTGTCCAAATCAGTTTGTTATATTCCCACTTAAAGTTCTGTAAAAATCATATTTTGTTCCGAGAAACTAGTCTCCTACCTTCATCCCAAACTCATTTTCCTGGTACCAGTTTTTAAATTAGGTTTCAGGAAAACCTGATGTCCTTACTTAGAGGGAATATTTAGAGGGTGTAAAACTGCAGTGAGATGCAAGGATCTCTTGCAAAGTGTCCCAATAACCGTGTTAAGTGGTAACTTTCCATAAAGTCCATGGAAAGTCCCCAACGTCTGTGTATATAGTCTATTTTGGGTTAGACCTCTGTCATTCTCGTTCTCTTTCTTTACTTAGCTGCCTTTTAGGTCCAAGGCAGTAGGACACATGGTAATAAACATTCTCTGGTTCTCAATACTGTTATCTATCCATGCTCCTTGCTTCAAGAGCAGTGTTTCTACAAGGGCAATTTTGACAACCTAGGAGACATTTAGTAAGGTCTGCAATTTTTGTTGTTACATTTGGGGTGGGGTGGGGTGAGAAGTGCTATTGAAATACAGTGGGTAGAGGCCAGGGAATCTGCTAAGCATCCCACAGTGCACAGGACAGTGCTCCATGACAAATCGTGTCCTGCTCAGTGTCAATAAAGCCCAAGCTGAGACACTCTACTCTAGATGATTATCTCATTCTCTTCACATCACCACTCTTTGCCCTCTGCTGTGAACCCTTTCCTTCCCTTTACCATGTGCCTTAGCTTTACTGTCTGTGCTGTTCTTCAGCTGTTACATGCATGCTCTAGAGCTCCTCGAGGTCACGGCTACTCCTCACACTGCTCATGTGGCCACTGCACATGCACTGGAGTTGTGTGGGAAGCCCTTGGGATGTTCTCACAAAATACAGGGAGATGAACCCAAATCAAAGATGCCCATGAACGAAAGCTCTTCCTATAGGATTACACAATTATATTTCACCTTAAAAAGGAAGGTTTATGAATGATGAAAGCCTCATCTTTTCTTGTCAGTGACATACTATGATAAAAATAGAAACTCATAGACGCATAGTACTCCTACCCCTGGTGGAAACTAGAGGACCAGCCAATTAGATGACTCCTTTTGCCGACTATGGACTGGCCAATTAGTTCTGTTCTTTTGCTGGCTGCACCCTCCCCAGAGGCCTCCGATTTTTCTTCAGAGCAGGAGACTCAGCTAGCGTTTCCCACATGCTCTGGTCTTACTCTTGGCTGCTATTATGTGGCACCTCCCCCAGGCCTCCCTGGACCCCCATGAGGCTTTCTGCCTTTTTTAAAATTTTTCCCAGTTGACTCCTTTGGATTCCTTGCAGGGATTAGAGGCTGGAAGCAGGTTGAGGAGAGCAGACTATCTGAGGGGAACCCTAGGTCTCTAGAGACCCCAAGAGCCATGGGCTATACGACAGGGGTGTTGCACAATGGCTTCGCTGCTTAGACTGCTGGCGGCACTAACTCTGTCCTTTCGCTGGCTGGAAGATGATACAGCTGCGTGGCATGCGGGCCTCACCAATTCCCTCATTCCTATATTCAGGACATGAGCTGCTGTGTGCTGCATCTGCCTGGAATTTTAAGAGAAACCCAAGACAGAAGGACTTGTGAGGACCTGCCCTATAAACAATGGAAACATTTAGGAGGGACAGAGAAAGAAAACAGTTTCAAGAGGGAAATGGGGAGGAAAATAATTTCATGGGAAACATTCAGAGGTGCAAACAGCTGTCTTTAAGCATCAGTGCAAATTGAGTCTATTATATACTACTTGCCCTCTTTTTTGTCTCCCATACTTTTTTTTATTTTTAGTAAGAATCTATTTTTGTGTGTATGTTCTCCTAGAGATGAGTATTTCTCCAACTGCATGCCACATTCAAGAGGTCAAGCACATATTGAGCACTAGACTAATGATACATGGAGACGTTTTCTAGCTTGAATAACCATCAACAATCCACTCATGCTATTTGCTCCAGAAATTCACAGCACACCTGCACAACTTTTGCCCTAAACCGAATCCTAGCCAACTGTTGCTCCTCTACAGAGAGAGAAGTCTGCCAGGTGGTTAAGAGACACTTAGTACTCAGCCACTCCAAGCAGTCGGCCTCTGGGCTCTTTCTCCTGGAGTAAAATGGCGACTTGGATAAAAATGGATCTTCTGTCCTCCTTCAGTCATAGGTTAAGACTTGGTTCAAAAGCAGCAAGCAGGCATTTCTGAGAACAACAGAATCTATGGCAAAAGCTTTGCAGTCATCCAAGCAATGTTATCCTTCATGCTATCCCTATCAACTGGACTTGTTATTATTTACATTGTGCAGATGGAGAAGCCGATTCCCCCATACTCCTTCCCATACAGAAAAGGGCAATATCTTTTTAAGTTCTCATTCTGATGTAACTGCAAAAAGGAGACAGGTCACCTCCCTCCAAGTGTCCCACCTTTTACATTGTTATACCAGCATGAGTGATATTTCTAGAGAAAAGCCTACTGGTGAGCCTATGTTTTTATTCTTAAGGCAAAAGTCACAGCTGGGTCTCAGCTGAAGCTTACCTCCCACGTTAGTGCCAGGCGGCTCACCGCAACATTACTTAGCCCCATGACGATGGCGAAAAAGGAATTCAGATTTCTATATTCCTTACAGCTGAAACACAAGAGGGATGTGTTTGAGTAAAAAACCAAATCTGAGTGAGCTAAAAAAAAAATTAGAGTTCTGTTTTCTGAGAGTCACTAATATTCTTGAGGATTCCTTTATGTGAAGAAGCAGTGACAGATTTGATGCCCTTCGTAAGTTCCACCTGGGGAATCATGATATGCTGTTTGATTTCTCCCTGTCATTTTAGGAAGTTGATGGTTTTGGCCTTCAAGGTTTGGGTTTTGAGAAGTAATTTGAAGATACCACCCCTGGAGGTTGTTATAATCCCAAATTTGCTAAATGTCAAGGTGGACTTGAGGGAAACTTCCCATGAGACATGTAGTAAGGAAGCCAAATATCCTTGGAGACTTCCAGACCTTGTGCCTAAGAAGCCATAATACTGCAGCCACCTGGCTTCACCTGCTGTGCAAATGTTTCTAATTGTTGGAAAATACCAAGTTATAAGACATGATTCCAAAGGGCTGGCATGGAGTCTCCGGAAGTGTGAACGTGGCCAGCAACCTGAACAACTGATGCCAGCTAACCTTGTCTCCTGTGAGCTTTCCTGACCTCAGTGAAGCTGAGCATCTTGAATCTACACTTTTGCCTCTATTAGCTCTTATGAATATACATATTTGGGAAGGAAACATGTGGAGTAAGCCCAGAAATTCTTTTTAGTATGATGTCTAGCCCAGGCACTTGGTTTAACTAAAAAACAAAATGAACCCCAAGTTCTTCATAGAAGGTCCCTGAAAAGGGAAAGAATTAATTTTGCAATAAGCACAAAGCCTTCATCTGCCACAAACCCAGATGAAAGCTTTGTGCTTATGGCTAAGTTGACATCTTACAATTATCAATATTGCTAAGTTGACACCTTTATAGTTTGATTGTGTTCAGACAAATGTTTTTGTGAAAGTTAAATGGTTGCATTTTCTACCCAGTTTCTCCTTGCAAAGGTGGCAGCAGTAATTCTTCAACAGTCCGTGTGGAAATGGGAACGTATACTCCAGAGCAGATGTAGAGTGTGTTCCACTCCTGAGAAGGCCAGCAAGGCCTCATGGTGCTGGGACAGTGGCTTCCAAGACAGGGCTGAGAGTTATTTAGGAGATACCTGGGGTGAAGGCAGCAAGTGTAATCAATTGTGTTTACCTTTCTCTTACGTCTATGATCTTTTTTTTTAAAATAAATTTAAAGGTTTCTTATTTTTTTATTTTAGAGAGGGACAGAGTGTGTGAGAGAGAATCAATTTTATTTAGTTCTTCATATGGTTTTCTTGTGTTGCTCCAAGACTTTATTATGTACATGGTGCTGGGGTTTGAACTTGGGTCCTTGCACATGCTAGGCAAACGCTGTAACCTCTGACCCACCGCTCCAGCCCCTATGTCTATGATCTTGAAAGAATGAATGTTGGGTGACTGCTCTGTTACCAAGGAACTTCATCACCCAAGGTATGTCACAAGATTTTTCTATATCTCAGTTTCCTTTAGGAAATACAGAACACCAGCCTCCTCTCCACAGCTGCACAAAGAGATGGACAGGACAAAGCTGAAAGGAATATGCTGCCATTCTCTAAACATCAGTAGATAGACACTACTGCCACCAGGTTTCCATCTTTCATTCTGGTAGACCTTGGAGCCATGAAAGTTTACAATCTACTCTAGCTGGTCTGTGAACAGCTCCATTATACAGTAGCAAGCTCAGCACAGGGCTTAATAATGGTTAAATACTGTAAGCCAATGTACACTGAAGGGCAGGTCTACCCACTCTTTCATAATCAGAAGGATGAGGGTGAGAAACGCAAAATCAGCCGGGCATGGAGGTGCACCCAGCAATTTGAGAGGTTGTAGCAGGAGGATCACAAGTTCAAAGCCAGACTCAGCAATTTAGCAAGTTCCTAAGCAATTTAGAGAGACCTGCCTAAGAAAAAAAAAAAAGGCAAAATCATGTACCAAAAATTCTTGGGGGGCTGGAGCAATGGCTCAGCAGTTACGGTGCTTACCTGCCATGCATGAGGACACAAGTTCAAGCCCCAGCATCACATACACAATGAAGACTCAGAGTAATGAAAGCCACATGAAAAATTAAATAAAATTGATTCTCCCTCTCTCTCTCCTTCTCTCTCTCTCTCACTGTCCCTCTCTTTCTTAAAAAAAAAAAAATTCTTGCGTTACCTCTGTAAAATAATAGGATTGAACCCCCAAAGGTTTTCTGCCTCCCCACATCTGCGGACAGACGGACTCTTTCTTTCCCTTGCTGTGTTTGACACTGCTGGACTGAGGTGAGAGAAAGTGCTCCTCACGATGGGAAAGCACACTTGGTCACAGTTCCCACAATCCCCTCATTCCAAACACGTGAAGGCATTTGTTCTTTGCAAGAAGGCTGTTCGTGCTTCTGGGGCGTGTGACTATACTCTGAACCAGAAATTCACATGCAACGTTTTACCAAATCTTTCTTCAGTCAGCTTTTCCAAATGAAGAGATAGCAGAATTTGAATCCAAGGGATCTGGTATTCTGTCAAATCCTCTAATTTTTGGCAAAATAATTCAAGGCATTTGGCAAGCTGAGGTCCGTGAAACATTGAGCAGCCTTTATTTCTTTGTTTAGCCCTGGGAATCAGACACCGTATGGGATCTCAACTGTTTGGCTCAACAAAATTGCCTGGCTGGGGTCATTTGCTCTCCCAACCTCCCTGTGCTTGAGTTCTCCCCGCTTTTAGAAAGGAGAGGAGTCTCACAGCCACAGGCCACATTTAGCTTTTTATTTTTAGCACTGTGGTGATACCAAAAACATGGAAGTAAACAGGAGGTTGTCAGGCATATCTAAATAGCAAGGGAAGATTAAATTCATGTCAGGAAGAAATCTAACTGGCCCCTGCAGTAAATAAATTGTTTCCCACGAAGTGCTGTTAAATAGAATATTTATAAGATGTTTACTTTTTCTGATGTTTATGGAGATGATTTTCTTGTACCAGGTTAGCTTGCCTTTATGCATTTTACTGATTTTTCTAGCCAAGCTGGATGTGCCTGTGTACTAGCATGCTCTACTGCCCTCTGCTGGTGATAATGTGTCACAGGGGACATGGACTTCAAGAGCCCTTAAAAAGACTGTGCAAAGGAATTTTGGAGGAACCAAAGGAGATTAAAAAAAATTCTGAGTAGTTCAAAACAAAGAAAAAAAAAAGAGGTTAGAAATTTGACTCAAGATTAGTGCTGTATGATACTAATTTATATGTTTTTGTCAAACATTATAAAAACTAGAAGAAATTCATTTTTTACAAAAATTCAGTTATTTGTGAGTTCTCAAAGGCTGGTCCTTGTGCATAAGTAGTTCCTATGTTCTGCTTTTATTTTCCAAGGTGTAGTCTAAGAAAACAAAATGAAAACGTAGCTCAGAGATTTTTTTTTCATCTCTTCCCAAATTAAAGATACTTACTGGGCTGCTATCTTAATAAATTTTTTTAAGAGCTGAACACGCTTGCTGAGCTGGGAACAAAGGCAAATTTCAGTGACAACCCAAAACTGAATTTCATTAAATCTCCTCAGGAACAAATCCAAGTTTGCTGTGGTCTTTTTAAAATTATGCCTTCCAAACGTGTGATAGATTAGCTCCAGCTAGAAGAGAAAGGAAAACAATCTCACTTATTTGGTTTTTAAATCAAAACACCAGCCAGCCTGGCTTCTCTAATTTGTTCTATCAGTCAGCAAACGTGAATTCAGTCATTGACCTGGATGCAACATGTCCTGCAAATCCGAAGGGCTTCTGTGAGGCTTGTTAAATCTATAAACATAAACTAGGTGTTACCAGCTCCATATACTCAGGAAGACACAGCATGCATAACATAGCAGCACAAACATTTTTCTTTAATACTTAAAGACTTTATAACAGTATTATTTATAAAAACAATATGGGAAAAATCCTGCCATGTGGCTTCCATATGGCAGCAGATATTACCACGCAGAATGGAGCAAGGCCCGTGGGCTTCACTCAGTTGCTATTATACCTATTTGTGCACCCATGTGGGCACGTTACCTCATGCACACAGTTGAAGAGTTCCCAGTCATAAATTGTCATCTGGTATGCTAAATCTTTGGAGCTCATCAGTTCAAAAGTTCCCACTGTTCCCACAGTTGGGCCTTCTTGTTCTGGTAAGGGAGTCTGTGGATAATAAAGCAAAAATATCTCAGAATCTCAAAATGGACAATAATGTAGTGCTGAATGCTTTTAGGAGGATTTTGAGGGGAAAGGATTCTGGGGGGCTTCCAGGTATATCTTGAAACTTCTACTCAAGAGAAAGATGCTGCTACTCTTAATGCCACTTACTTTGGTGACATCTCTATAGCCATTGCCACCATCATAAGCCATTCCACAACTGAAAAATGTGGACCACAGCAAGTAAGATTCGGTGAAGTGTGATTTGAGGAGGCTCTCTTATTCCTGGCTCTGGGAGGTCCCTGGAAACTCTTTGCCCTGGTAAAGATCGAAGAGGTTTGAGAGACTTTCCCTCTTCGGTTCCTAAGGAAGCTGTTACACAGGATCTACTGTGGCGGTTTTAGACAGCCATCCGTGGTGCTCCTCACTGCTGCTGGTGACTGAGGTCAAGCTGCTGTGTCTTCTCCTCTCTAACACATTGCGGGGCAGCAAGGCATAGAGCTCTGGGAGTGGAGGCACAGGCGATTTCCCTTCTCCTCCCGCGGCATGGTGGGGAGCTGATGATGCTGTTTGGGGCTGGACATTAACAGATCACATTGCTACTTTCTGGAAGAGCCTCAGTCAGAAGTTTTCATCTACCTCCCTCCCTCATTTTTGTTTTGTGAGAAATGATCTAAAGTGTTTTTTTTTTAGTAAGATACAGGGTATACAGACAGAAGAAACATATGTACAACGCATTAATATCTACCTACATATGAAAGAGGTGATACATTGCAAAATAACAAAAGCGAAAGGATGCGAACTACATTTGCAACCCTTGCGTTTTCTAAATGTCTTTTCTTTTTAAGAAAGTGAAAAAGAGAGAGCCAATTTTATTTTTCTCATCTGGTTTTTGTTTTTCCAACACTTGATTGTGTATGTGGTGCTGGGGTTTGAACCCAGGTCCTTACACATGTCACTGAGCCACCTCTTTAGTCCCTCCTTGAATTTTTGACACTAACAAAATTAGATGTTCAGTAGGTAGGTAGTACCTGTATTTAAAAGGCTACAGTCTATCTCAGTGGTAAAGCGCCCCTGGATTTAATTGTTGATACCAAAAACAAACAAACACAGCTACAGTCTGAGATGATCAATCAAGTTGGTAGTGTAAGAAAGTCAGTCCTGACCAGCAAGTACAGCACTACATGGCAGCTGCTGGTTTGCATTTGCATGTCCAAAGAGACAGGAACACCCTCACGCAACTCCCAGGTACAGAGATGAACAAGTGGGGGAACATGAATGAAAATTTTAAAGTTATTGATATTTGGAATGAATCTTGGCCTGAAAAGTTTCTTGGAGAAAGAAGATGGCCTTTAAAAGATAGCAGGGGACTGGAACGGTGGCTTGGCAGTCACAGAGCATGTCTGGCATGTGTGGGGACCCAGGTTTGAACCCCAAATGAACACAATGAAGTGTCGGAGGAACAAAAGCCACATGTAAAACTGATTCTTTCTCTCTCGCTGTCCCTCTCTCTCTTTAAAAAAAAAAAAAAAGAAGAAGAAGTGGCAAACTAACTCTAGTGGATTCGGAGAGCAAGCGTTTCCCTGAGTATTTGGGATGGTTGAAGGATGGCAAGGAAGGCTTGGAGAGGGGACTTGCTTGGCAGGAGCAGAGCACAGAGGGACCAAATGGACAGCTTGAAGAGCTTTTAGAAAGTCTTTGAGAAATGGATTAGGAGCTTGGAGGCTGTAACAGACCAGATAATAGATCAGGTTGCTGTCAGCTTTAGAGAGCAACACACTGAACATCAACTGCACCATAACTACAGAGACTGAGAGGGATCCCTTAATCTCTCGACCGTTTCTAGCCCTAGTAAATCAGCGCCATAATTCCTTAGTTGGTAATTAGGGTCACAGTCCCTACACTTCTTAAGAAGCTGAGATGGGAATGACCTAAGTGCAGTATACAAGCACAGTGACTGCAGAGAGGAGGTCCTCTCTCCCAGGTTAGTTCACTTTCCAGAACTGCTACAGTGCAGATGTAAAGTGTGGTGGTCACAACACCTGGAGTGCTGTCCCTGACTCACTCTATGCAATGAACAAGGAATAGGGCAATGACTCTAAGGTTCTCAAACTTAGGGAACCAACCTGAAACTGATGGACAAATAGTACATGGAAGCTAATGCGGAGAATGGTCTCAACCAGGTCAGGCTTTAGGTAGAAACTTTAGAGAAGATTTTAAGCTCCAGGTCTTAGGACCACCTTTTAGGTGAGACTTGCTCTCCATGTTCTGCTGTCCCTCCTGCAGCTGCTGCAGTGAACCCAGTCCCTTTGCTCCTCTGAACACCCCCCCCCCATATTTGGCTTTGCCCTCTCACCCTCTCTTTTTGAGATTGGAGAGACCCAGTCTAGCAGGCTCCCTATGCTTTGACTTGAGGCTTTAGAGGTAAGGATAAATCAACCCAACAACTCCCAAGACTATAATATTAAGAAAGATTATTCTTTTAGTCATGGATGCTGGTCTATCGTCCCTGTCTCCTCTCACAGAACAGTAGAAAGCCCTGGAGATACTCCGCTTTGAAATGAGTGGGCTCCCCGAGCCACTCTCCTCCTTGGCAAAAGGCAGCTGCCCCTTCCTCCCGAGCTCACTGATAAGGTGCTCCACGCATCAAGATGCTTCTCTCCCAGAAGCTGGGGATTTTCATGCTGACCCTGAGCTCCATAGGAAGCATCTCACTGGGCCATTTTCTTATAAATATTTCTATGGAAATTTCCTTCACATGAGGCACAGCAAAGCTTATGATGGGGTCTGAACTACACAGACATCTGAAAACTGTTCACACGGAGCTCCCATGGATTCTCCCCATGCTGTTTTTCTCTTCCTTTTCTATGTATTTATTTATGCTGGGAATTGAACCCAGGGTGCTTAACCACTAAGACACATCCCCAGCCATTTTTATATTTTATTTTGAGACAGAGTCTCGCTAAGTTACTCTGGGCCTTGCTAAGTTACTGAAGCTGGCTTTGAACTTGCGATTCTCCTGCCTCAGACTCCTGAGCCACTGTGATTATAGGCATGTGCCTGACTCCCCACATCTTTGCTGAGGCTGAAAAGCAGTGATTGGAAGGTAGCACGGTTATCCTTCTGTATTTATGACACAAAAGGATGTGCTGATTTTCAGTGATGAAGAGGCGGCTAAGCAAGAGGTAGATGCCATCCCCCTCTCCTCATGCTCAGACACCATCAGTAACAAGCTCTGTGATGACACTTATCACCTTGGATTCTCCCTGATTACACGACAGGACCCCTCACTACACTGAGAGTTCCTGGAGGTACATGGACTTGGTGGAGTTGTCTTTGAGACCATCCCAGGGTCAGAATCATCCACAATGGCTACAATGATATCGTTGGTACTAGATAGAAGCCTAAGGAACCAGCGAATGGATAAAGTAGAGCCAAATTACAGAATAATGGGATTTTATTATAATCTACTTGGTACTAACATTTATACTTAAATAAAAAGCCAAGGAAGGAAAGTTCTAGAATCCAAGCCCTTAACCACTAGGATAAATGCTGGCATTCTTATTAATTTTAGGTAACACAGTTTAACACTAAACCTTGTTCTCTTCTCTCCCTTATCTGACTGTAACTGCCTTAGGGACAGACATGCTGGGGCACTTGTCATATTGAAGCAAGCACAGCCTGGAGCACACAACAGACACTTTGTAAGTACGTGTTGATAGATCAAAGGGTTTGGGCAACATTCTGAGCTGCAGAGTCATCCTCTGCACAACTCTTCCTGGAAATACTGTCCTCCCAGGAAAACTTCCACAGCTCTGGTGGGGTGGCTGGGAAGGTCCACTACTGTGAGGGCAGCATAAGGTGGAGCACCCACTGAGAAGTGTTCCCGTCCAGTGTGCTCACTGCAGAGTGAACTCCTTTCAGCTATTCAGGCCTCAAAATGGAAGATAAGCAAGGACTAAGAGCTTGGAAGGCCGCAGGACTGTGTGCAAATAAACAGAGGCTTAGAAAGTTGAGTATCTCCCCAGGAGAGCTGGAAGTAGTCCACACATGTATCTAGCCCCACATCGTTTGTCACTGCAGCGGAGAGCCAAGTGGCAAGAGAGGCCCCTGAGCACTGTGTGGCAAACACGTCACCCAGAACCTTCAACAGGGCCTCAGCGATGCTGGTATTTTATGGCTTTTATTTCCAGGAAACGAGTGTGAATCATTTATGATATTTTTTTCCTATCCCTCAATGCTGGGAGATATTTATTAAAAAGCAATGAATGCAGAGGAAAAGCACTGTGAGCCAATTCTGATCTTCTGGTGCCAGTGGTTGAGGAAAGCAGGGGGGTGGCCCAAGGCTGGCATGGATGAATCCCATGTTCGTGAAGTTCTTCTCCAAAACAATTCAAGAAACTGGAAAGGGGCAGGAACGGTGGCTCAGCGGTTATGGTGCTTGCCTGGCATGTGTGAGGATGCAGGTTCAAACCCCAGCACTATGTACGCAACAAAGTGAGCAACAAAAGCCACATGAAAATTGATTCTCTCTCTCTCTCTCACTGTCCCTCTCTTGAAAACAAAGAAACAAACAAAAAAAAACCTTTAAAAATGACTCTTCCCAAATAAGAAATCAGGATCTACCGATGAGGGAAAATACACTCCGAAAGTTCAAAGAGGAGAGTCTATTTCTTTTTCTTCTTTTTTTGTCCTGGAGAATGAACCCAGAGCTCCACACATGCTAGGTAAGTGCTCTGCCACTGAACTCCACCCCCAGCCTGGGAATCTTCAGTTTCCTAGAAAGCCTGGTTTGGTTAAGCGTGAACCCTGCATATGCATCATGTAGGTAATTAAACTGTCTCCCCCCAACTCCATGCACTCTACCTCCAGTTTTCACACTGTCCTTTCCTTAGAAAGGTTAGGGCTAGGGTAAGGGTTAATTCTGTATGTCCAAAGCACAGAAAACTGGTTTCTCTGCCCTCTGAACCAGTCCCATAGACTTCCTAAGATATTTTAATAGCTACTTAATTCCATGCCTAATTTTTATAGGATAAATAGAAATGAATGCATCCTTTATTCATGGAAAACTCTGTGTGGCTGGGGAAAAAATGTTCTGGAGACTTAGGGAAGCGTTCTGCCTCTGACACTCCCTTTATAAGACAGAGCTCTTCCAGGGAAGAGCGATTCTCTTGGATGGAGGTGGCTCTGCCCGGTGCATTTCTACATCCCCCTCAGGGCCAATGTAAGACTCGTAAGGAGCAATATCTTGGTCTAAAAAAGATTATTTCCATCCTGGTCTAAGTATGCAGATTTTTAGTGTTAATATTTAAATCAGGGACAGTTCAATGGAAGTGAATGACAGAGTTCAGAAAGCCGCATAGCCTCCACCTCCACCTCCACCTCCATTGCGGTGCTGCCCGGCTAATTCCCACAACAGAAAATCTGAAGCTCAGTGTATCGCAAATGAAGACCTGAGGCTTTCCCAACAGGCCCAGGGCAGAACAAACCCAGTAGCCTTTCAGATGTTTTAGCATCCAAGTTCAATGTGACTGTAAAATGAAGCTCCAGACAGGCTTTTCTGATTGCAGATGCGCTCGGAGGATGCCATCCACACCTACCAGGGAATCGAATTGCTCTCGCGGGCAAGCAAACAGGCGTCCGTTAATGGTGAGCGTCGTAAATACCGAAACATCATTAGGTTTGAGCACCACCTTTTCTGTGAACATAAAAAGCATAAGATTGCCTATTAAATACATCTGAGAATTGCCGCACTGCCCTAATCACACCAACAAATTGCCAGCTCTGTGAATTACCGGAACACGCAGAGCGAACGCATAAAATGCAAGACTGAAAGGACCCGCTGAATAAAAAAAGACACCACGGCTTTCACTCAGCCACACACCACTCAGGATGCCATCAGAAATGACCACGCGACAGCAGTGGAAATACCTGAGGGTCAATTCAGCCAGTTCTGTGCTGAAGCTGTTGATTATATATAAAAACCGCACTGGCCATTTATATAACAAGTTATGTTTCTAGATGGTAATAGTGCCTAGCACTTAGGAGATGAAAAGATCACTTTTAGAAAACTTGGAGGGTTTCAGAAATCTCACAAAATGTATCATTATTTTTTCATGCATTCCCTAATTTGTAGAGCAACAGCATTAGCTAGATTAAGCCTTTTGCTGTATTTTAAAAATCAGTTCTCTTAATAAATGTTTTATTTAGTATTTACAATATGCCAGGCACTGCTCCTGGCACTGGCGATACTGAAGGGAATATACAGAAAAAAAAAATCAAACAGTGCAGTCCAGGAAGATCTTACAGCACAGAGAGGGATGCAGACAATGAACAAGACAGATGACAAGTGACAGGGGAACAAAATATAGCCTGGAAGGTCTAGGAAGCACCTGTTGGGGAGATGTGAACAGGCAAAGAAAGGAAAGACAGACGTCTCAGTGAAACATTTGGGAAAGGCCTACAGGGAGTGAGGGAGAGCCCAGTAAAGCTGTGGGGAGAATGTGACAAAGGGGTGACATCCTGGACCTGTGTGGCTGGGACAGAAGTGAAAGGGGAGATCTTGGAATTCAATATGCACTTTAAAAGTCCTTCACCAGTGGACTCATTTGTTTTAACACAATGTAAACAACATTTTAACACAATGTGGCTTACCCTATTCCTAAACCCCACCCCGCGCCCCACAAATGGTTATAGAATCATTATTAGGAAAATTAGCCTTACTATTCCTCCTTTCAGCCTCTTGCTTCCCATTCCTAACACTTGCCAGTATGGAGTGGAACTGTTTATTCACTGTCTACTCCTCCCTGGCATGGGAGTAACTTAGTGACACAGGCTATGTCTAACTCATCCTATTCTATCTGAGCCACACTGAGTGGCCAGTACACATAGGATGGATGAATAAGTAGCATTTCAGGAAAGCACAGTGTGCTCAGGGACAGTGAAAGAAATTGTAACCTGGGTGGCAGTGGTGATAATCTTCATTTTGTTTGATGAGCTGGGCTCCCACCTTTTCTACTGGCTAATGAGGAGACCATCCATCATCAGCTAACTTAGAAATGGAGAAATCTGCAGCCTTCAGCTCAGGGAGCTAGATTCTCTATTAGGGCTCATGCTTCACAGGGCTCTAAGGCCTGCAGGTTTTTTTATTTTTTACATTTAAAAAAAATTTTTTTTTAGGGTTTACAATGAAAGAACTCCACACAAGAGTTTGCACTTCCAGCTGTCTCAGATAAATCACTTCCTTTCTTTTTGGTTTAGAGCTGGTACCTCCAAGAAAAGGGATGCTAGACGCTCACCCAGCCTGCCTCTACTGATACTATATTATTCATGGGAGCAAACACAGCCCAAGTCATCCTTCTGGGTCATCCTGGAATGGCCAAGCTTGGTTTCTGTTTGGGTGGAATGTCCCATTTTGCAAAAGCACCAAATACTAATTAAGGCCGTTACCTCCTCCGGAACTCATCTTGACTATGATCAGGCCTTCCCCAGAGCCCAGTTTGTCGGCAACTGCGCTGATGACCTCCTTCACCGAGGCAGCCACAGGCACCCGAATGGTAGTGTAGGTGTGGTCCATGCAATAGACCTTAAACAAAACTGTGCAAAGATAGTCAAGGATGTGGTAAATTGGTCTTCAAAGTTCTGTATTTTTGTTCTGCAGTCCTGGGGACTGAATCCAGGGCCTTGCATATGTCAGGCAAGGTCTTGGGAATTCTTAAGAAAACCATAGAGCTCTGCAAAATGTTAAGGTGTCCTCCCAAATTTGCATCATCTGGCTGCTCTTGCTGTAATATTTATTTGCACACGTCTATGCCTATGCCTGCCCCCTTCGGAAAGTGCTCACCTTAGCTCTGGTCTAAGAATAGAAGCACATATGGCTGCCACCCCCAATTTAAAAAGCAGCAGATATTTGTGAAAAGCCCACAAATAGGTCGTGGGAAAAACTGAGAGGTACGTTTAGGCCAGTGTTCGGGTCTGTCCTTCACCGAGGCTTTCTATTTCACAGTAGGGGAAGTGCTATGCTGCGGGCTGATTACTAGATCACAGCTACCCAGCATGGCCGAGGGAGCCAACATTAATGCCTCTGTAAGCTGGACTGCTTCTGCCTGAGGCCATTATCAGATGCTGATACTCTGCTCATTTGCTTCCCTGGTTTGTTGCTTTGGAAGCCAGGCCACACAGCTCAGATGGTAGTTAACTCAGCAGAAGGCACATGGATGACTCACAGGCTCATCTCAGAACGTACATATCCCCGAAGCAACTCCAGCTCCTGTCATTCTTTTGAGGCACTTCTACATTACAAGATTCATTTGTTGGCTTGAAATGAAATTTTTATTATTATGATTATTTATGGTTGTGATTCTTTGGAGAAATCTTGGGCAAACAAACAACAAAAGTTAGTATTTTCACCTCCTGTTGGGCTGCTATGGAGGCTGTGTTCAGGACTGCGCGCTCTCCCTGGGCAGGAGCCCTCCTCTGCTGAAGGCCCTGGTGTTCCACCTTCTCCCACGCATCTGAAATGGGCCAGTTGCCTTCCCACCACCTAATCCCAGAGGTAGCATTATAACCAGGCCCTGAGATAATCTGCATTTCCTTCACACGAACGGTGCAGCCAGGGACAGGCAGCTGGGGAAGTGTGGAGAAGCCCCCCAGCTCTGAGCAGAGGACCTAACTGGCATGCAAAAGGGCACCTCCAAGAACAGCTTTCCTGTGGGTTCAAGGTGCTGATTCCCAGGGGAGACTGTAAACCTGACTCTACGTAATCGACATAAGCATGAGTTAGAAGAGAATCTCACCCTCATCAGAGCCACGGACAGGCTGGCGCTTCTGGGCCCGCTCATCGCCTGTGTTGAATTGTTGCAAAAGAACCTTGTGCTATAAAAACAACAACCACAGATAGCACCATTAAGGGGGACTGACCAGCACATGCTAGCAACTCAGAGGAAGTGCATCTGAGAAGCAATCAGAGCTAAGAAACAAAGCAAACAGAGTTTGCATTTACAAAAAATATTATCGCTTTCATGCACTGCCATATAATGGTTATGGGGAACAGTGACTCCATAGGGGACAGACGGTGAGACAATCTGAATTGATACATCTTACCTTCTTTTGTGGAGCCTTTGCCTCTTCTGAGCTACGAGAAGTAGAGAAAGTAATTATTTAATACATTGCTTTACTTTTTAATGGCCTTTTATAGAAAATAAAAACATAGAATCCCCTTTGGGAGGCAATATGGGTCTCCCTTATTTTAAGACACCAGAGTGTAGGGGTTATAGCAAAGACACCAACTCTTGTCACAGGCAGATTCTGGGCAGAACTGATGTTAAACACTAGAATTTCTAGCTTTCAAAGACTATCTCATAGTGTATTCTCCAGTATGTAACTGACTGCTCAAATAACAGTGTGTGTGAAAACCTTGTGTGTCATGAACAGTACATAGATATTTGCCATCAACAGATCTGACAACAGAAACAGAATTTCCATATAAATAACTGCTCTCAAGCTTTCTTAAGTGTGACTAACCATTTTATTGTTGGGGTTGCTGCTCTGAACGTAAGGGACCCATGTTTATTGAGCTGGACTCCCCAAATGAGGCTCTCTTTCCTCCCAGGCTTCCTCTTGGCAGCCCTCTAGCATAGAAGGCAGCTGACCTCAGTCTTTGCGTTCATCTGGCCTTATTGCCACCTCAGCCCTGGGCCCCACTGCTTAAATCACAACACTGGGTGGCTATTGCAGGGCCAGTTTTAACATTTTGCAGCCAAAGGACTTTTCTGAAGGTATTGTGATTGCAAGGCAGGCACTTACTTGATGAAATCACACCCCCAAGCCCTTCCTTACATTTGCTTGACAATCTTCTCCAACTCCGGCAGTTGCTCCTTGAGGGCTGCGATCATCCGGGCATCATCTGATACAGACACATAAAACTCCTGTAATTGGCAAAGGTCACAGTATTTTAACAAGAACCGTAAAAGGTACACACTTCTGTAGAGAGCAATTAAGACATGTTGCTAAGTCATCTGCTCCATAGAATCACCAGACCATGGTTTCATGGACTGGAGAGAAAAAAGAAAAAAAAAATATTATAGTGCATTTAAATTCAAAATTGCAAATGAGAAAAAGTTTTGGAAATAGCAGTGATGATCCTACAACACTGGGACGAAATGAATGGCATTGAATGAAAAGGGTTAGAATGGCAAATTTTGTATTTGTGGCAAGTTTACAACATTAAAAATAAAAATTAAAAAACTGCAAATGAACTGTCTATATAACATTGATGTAATACGATGTCTTGGAATAGGTTATTTTATAGTCTACACTTTATGAGCACTTTTTTAATCTCAATTTTTTTCAGGGAAAGTTTAATATTCATTCTCAATGTTATCTTAGTATTTGTTGTTTGTTTAATATTTACCACCTGTGTGATTAATTGGTGGTGGTAAAATGTAGTACTGTACTGAGTTTATGCTGAGATTGTGCCACCAGCTCAGGACTCTGCTGACTTCCTAGGAGTCATGCTGACCACCCAGTGGCAGCACCTGTCCTGTGTTGCTCAGGAGCCATGGTCTCCACAGCTGACCATGAGAACCACACAGTGCAGTGTCACCATTGCCTGGTTCATCTGCAAGATGGTCCTGTACTCCACAAGCCAATGTATCACCCCCACTACTCCTTACATTTTCAAAATACTTAAATCCACAGCCTTGAGGGACTCCCAAAGGACATCTTTCCCTCTCTTAACCAAAATGAGAAAAGAGAGGAAGTGTTTTATTTTTTGTTTGTTTTAGAAAGGACAGTGAGAGAGAGAGAGAGAAAAAGAGAGAGAGAATCAATTTTTATTGAGTTTTTTCCACATGGCTTTTGTTGCTCCAACACTTAGTTGTGTATGTGGGTTGCTGGGGTTTGAACCTGTGTACTTGTGCATGCCAGGCAAGCGCTGTAACCACTGAGCCACTGCTCCAGCCCCATGTTTTTTGTTATTTTAAGAAGACACAGGCCACAGTTTTGAGGGACGCCACACTGTCTTTCACCTTCATGGAAGTAAGAGCCCTGCTCAGTTTTGAGGAGAGAGTACAGCTACTCCCCCTTATCCAGGGTCTTATTTTCCGTGGTTTCCATCATCATCAACTGCAGTCTGGAAATGTTAAATGGAAAGTCCCAGAAATAATCAATCCCCACACTTTAAATAACTTTTACTTCAATATAGATCTGTTTTATTATTGTTGTTGTTCATCTTTTACTGTATACAATTTATAAATTAAACTTTATCATAGGAATGTATGTATAGGGAAAAACCATGGCAGAAATTGGGTTCAATGTAATCTGCAGTTTCAGGCCTCCACTGGGGTCTTGAGTTGCATCCCCCATGGATGTGGGGACTACCATAATTGAGAAGTACAAGCCAAGGCCAATGGGTAATGTAGGGCCAGAGCCATGAGTAGGAAGAGAGCAGCTGAGCCTGACGCAATATTTACAGAGTAAACGACGCACCTTGGAAAAACTACACATAACCTAGCGCAATCACAGACTGTACCCTGCAACAGGAAGCGGGGGGAGCAGGTGGGAGAGGGGAAGGGAGGGAGAATAGGGAAGGATCTAGGGAGTAAATCTGATTTAAGAATATATGCATATCATATTGTTACTTTCTAGACATTTTTGATAGTACAATAACTAAATTTCTTAATAAAAAATAAAATGAACTGAAAAAAAAAACTAACTTATTGCCTCCCACTTCCTGTTCTAATAATTCCTCAATAACAATATCTACTTCATTCCACTCAAAAACACCTACCATTTGACCTACTAATCCTACTTGTAGGAACATAAATAACCAAGGTCAGACCTACTAGCACAAAAATGTTCATTGCACTATTATTCCAGGAAGGTGACAACTGGAAACAACGAAAATATTCAACAATATGGGTATAAATAAATGTATCTGTGGCATAACTACTGAACGGTCATTAGAGTTTTCTTTTTAATCAAAAGGACTGTGCTGACATGGAACAATACTTATATAAAGAACAAAAATCAGCCTGCAACATGTTGGGTATAATATGACTAAAACTATGTAAGACACGCAAAGAAAAAGAAACCAGATGAAATTACATTAAAATGCTACCGCTTACCGAATTGGAGTGGCAGGATAATAATGAAGGATGCTTTTCTTAACCTAAAGTAACTTTCTGACAAATGGACATGTTGGGAAAGTCTGGAACGGGCAATTACAGTTGTTCCAGGGAGGCTCCTGGGCTGTGGGCTGGTCCCTGTATTGCAGGACAAAGGTAAAGGTGAATTCTCGGAAGTAATAACCCTGCGTACCTCCAGGAAAGCCATGGCCACGTCGTCCTCTTGCAGGAGGTCTCCATATGTAGCGGCCCACTGTAGAACCAGGCGGATGACCCGTCTCTTGTTGTTGAGGGCGTAATCCATCCTCTCCTGTTCTGTACCTTGAGAAGGCTGTGCGTGGTAAGTGCCGAGGAGTCAAGGAAGACACCGAGCCATTTTGCACCCACTCCACGGTGTACTTGCAAAGGCAGAGAGTGACAGGTGCCAACTTTGGACTGCAGGATTCCTCCTACAGGCTCTCCAGAGAACTCCCATGTAAAGTGTCTGGACCACGTGCATATAAACCATGGTTAGATCCTGCTCACTTTGACCTCATAGTGGCCCAAGGAACTGGGCTTCACATGGACCTGTGTATTTCAGGATTCTTGCTGAGTCTGGCTCCAGCTCTGGCTCCCTGCCTGTCTTCAGCTTTCCCTCTTGGGTGGTAATGTCACCTGCTGATGCTTATCTTTGGGTACCTGGCCACCTCTTGATGGTTCCCAGACTACTTCCAAGTAGGCGCCTAATCCGGCTGGGACTCTGGTTGATATAGCCAGGACGTTGGGCAAGCAAGGCTAGAGGCTGATCAACTCACTCACATTAGGAAGAGGACAGGTGCCTCCTAACGTGGGCCTCTGGTGGGAGCTTCAGATATTTTTTACACCGTACTCTCTCTGCTCTTGTCTAGAATCATAACCTACTTCATTGTTGATTTGGGCATTTACGGCAAGCCATCTTAATCATAAACCTCTTCAAGCTTAGATGACATATTATTTGTATTGTATTCTATACTGTACCTGGCACAGTGACTTTCACCTAGAAATTTTATTTATTCATCAGCAGACCAAATACTGAGTTGGGTGCCTACTATATGGTGGGAGTAAAGGGCCCCGCTCTTGGTTGAAATTCTTGTAAGAATTTTAATAGGGGGAACATAGTAGGCCATTAAGAAATATTTTAGATAGGACATACCGTTCTCTTTTCAGTGATGTATAGTAATTTGTATTATAGACAACTAGTGCATAAACAACTTAGTATTTTTAACTTACACTGCAACTTTCACACACAGTACCTCAGTTAAGCTCCATTTCACAGTCTTGGATAAAGGAGTCATTTCCTAACTACAAGTGAGCAAACTGACTCGAAAAGGACATGGAAGGCTGAGATTATGCTGAGAGAGTGCAGGGTTGGTTTTGAGGCCAAGACTCCTGATGCAACGAGTTCTGTCTCATTACACAACGCCCGAGCCTCACAGCTCGCTCCAAGACCACCGTGTCTTAGCTCGCTACCATGACTTAAACGGCGCCACGGCAAACTGCCTGGTGGCAGCGCTGTGCCTGTGAGCTAAATCAGTAAAGGGCCTTTTCTAAAAGGACCATAAATAATCATGATCAAGGTAAATGACGGTACCTTAAAGCAAAGGTTTACTGCATGTAAATGGGTTGCAAAATGGCTTTCATAAATTGAGCACGAGATTCATAAAAAAGAAAATTGCTCAGCCTGTATTGCTACAATTCTCTCTGAGCTTACAATAAAAAAAAGAAGGAAGATCACTTCATGTGAAAATTATTTCTTTTCTGATTAACCCTTTGGGTCTCTTGCTTGTATGCATTCATAACTCAGATTTTCTTTCTAAGCACTGCAATGCTGGGCTCATTTTATGACCATTTTCTATGGCAGGTAGGGGCACTGTCAGGCACATAGTGGGTACCAGCTAAGTAATTCTTGTCCCATTGAAATGGAGGTACGGTTCACCCAAGAGTTGAACGATCTGGATTTGAGTCCTTTCGCTGTCACCATCTAGCTAGAAGATTTTGAGCAAGTCACTTAGCAGCTGTAGACCTGAATTTACTCACCTGCAGAATGAGAAAGTGAGATGAAAAAATGTCCGAGGAATCTTTCAGCCATCACATTCAACAACACTAAAGCAACGAGATCTTAAGAGACTCAAGCTCCGCTAACAAAATGAAAACATGCCATCTTTCCATGTTGCTCTCTTCTGTTTAATTTTATGGTAACATATTTTTGTGGTGCTGTTTTGGATATGGTTTTTCCTCACCAAAATTCATGTCCAGGTTAAATTGCTCAACAAGTACAGTTGGGAGATGGGGCCTTTACAGGGGATTAGTGACAGACTGGATTAGTGCTTTTGGGAATAGATTAGCTCTTGTTATAGGGGGTTGTTACAAAATGGGGTGGCTCCCTTTTCACTCCCTGTGTTTCACGTACTCACTTGCCCTTCTGCTTTTTTTTATTAGATGGATATAGAGATACAATTGAGGGGAAAACATTATCAAACATTCAAGAACCAATGTATATATACTTAGTTATCCAGGGCTAATGCCATATCATGGATGCCCAGCTTGGGTTCCCCCTGTTGCTGTTTCCCCCAGAAGAACTCCTTCTGAGATGATTCCCCCATATTCCCATTCTCCAGTCTCCTAGGAGTTCTTCCTACACCCTCCCCATATCCCCCTCCCTATGCCTCCAAGTATCCTAGGGAGTCATCTCCCGGTTGCGTTGAGAATCATACAATTTGAAGTTATCATTAGCTTAGCCATCTAACATACTGCTTCCCCATGTATTCCAGCTTCCACAGATGAGAGATACCATTCAGCCCTTGAGTCTCTGAAATTGGGATACTTCGTTTAGCATAATTCTTTCCATCTCCATCCATTTGGCTGCAAAAGCCATAATATCATCTCTAATGGCCGAGTAGTATTCCATTATATATATGTATCAAAGTTTTTGTATCCACTCATCGAGTGAGGGGCATCTGGGTTGGTTCTATAATCTAGCTATAGTAAATTGAGCTGCTATAAATGTTGATGAAGCCACATCAATATAATATGCTGACTCTAACTCTTTTGGGAAAATTCCCATGAGTGGGATAGCTGGGTCATAAGGTGGTTCCATCCTTAATTTTTTGAGGATTCTCCACAGTGCTTTCCATAGTGGCTGAACCAGTTTGCAGTCCCACCAGCAGTGTGACAGTGTTCCTCTTTTCCCACAGCCCCTCTAGCATCTGTTGTTGTTCGGATTTTTTATTTTTGCCCCTCTAACAGGAGTGAGGTGGTATCTCATTGAAGTTTTGATTTGCATTTCCCATATAGCGAATGATGTATAGCATTTACCTTCACCAGAAGCACGCAGATGTGGACTTCAGGCCTCCAGCACTGTGAACTAAACTGACTTCTTTCCTTTATAAACTATCCAGTATAGTAACAAAGAATGAACTAAGACATGTGGAAACCTGGATTGCATCAGGCCTTGCAGGTACGCATGGGAGTCCGTAGGAGAAAGCAGGAATGGTGAAGATGGGGGCAGGGGCCAAGCTAATTAAGTATACGGCAGTGAGGATTCTGAACTTTGGACAGAATGTTTTAAAGCCCGTACTAGGCCAAGTTCATGCCAAGCTACTCCCTAAGCCAACTGCCCCAAATATCCTGATGCTACTGTGGGTCACATCTATATTCTTCACCCTGATCCCTCAAGCTGGGTTTTTGTCCTCAATCCTCTTTTCAAGATCTAAATGAAAATGTTGTGGAAGACATCTTTCTAATGACCCTGTAACTGTTAAAAATGTACAAATATAACTTCTGATCATATCACCTTTAAAAGATAGTCTCACTATGCCCTAAGTTATTATACAAACTAGAATCTTAAAAATATTTCACTACCCATGAGGCATGAGTATACTGTGAGTCACTCAAAGATGGTAATATCATCTAGTGATACAATGGGCACAGCTCTGACCTACCTGAAATATGACACCAAAGATGTGTTTGTGTGTGTCAGAGAGAGAGGAAGGGAGAGAAGCAGGTAGGAGAAAATCTCTCCTATTTGCATAAGAATGAAATGGTTTGAAATATCAAACTGCTATCCAGTGAATATAATTCTTATTTTTCAGGTTATCACAGGTTATTTCACAAAAGCTTCAGTAGCACTCCTGTGACTAATCTATAGGGTCACAGGACAGGATAACTAAATCTGCAATTGTATGTGGGTTAGAACAAAGACTTTTCTTGTCTTCTCTTCTGATGTAGAAATCTGTTGTCCAAGGTAAAATATAGAATGCATTGTCGGATGGATTAATATGATAATGCCGCTAGTGTATGTAGAGTTTTACAGTTCACAAAATATCTTCAATATGCTCAAATTATCATAAAAGGCTCTCTACAAACACAAACAGGAAAGATTTACAGATGGGGAAACTGAGGTTGAGAGGGAAGAGAGACCTGTCCAAGGTTGCTAGTGAGCAAACAGCAGGGTTTACAAATCCCATAGTGGCAATCGTGCCTAGAGATTAGTGGTTGGGTTCATGAAATTATGAAGAATAATTGCATTTGGGAAGCAAAAATCATGATGGGCAATAGATTTCCCCTCTCCCTCCCTCCTTCTTCCCTTTCATTCTCTGAAGTTCAAGTTTTCTAGGGCTGACTCAGCATGTGGCATATCTGAGCTAGGGTTGAGTGACCCTGTCCTCCTACTGCCTTCTGGGAGGCAGGACTGACCAAAGCCAGCGACCAGAAGGGGCTTTCTCTATCTTCTCATGAAAGTGAAGGGATTTGACTTTGGGAAAATAAATGGAAGAACTGATAAACTTTTGCCTTTCCCCTCACAAATATTGATTTTCCAAACTGAGGGGGGGATGGTGACACTGTTTTTAGAGCTGGATCCTGGCATGTACTAAAGGCTTCTGCCCCTCCACAAGTCACATACTTTTCCTTCCTGAACTGTCTGTGTTGGATCAGATTCTTAAAGAACACAAAGGAGACTTAGTATGTAAATGATTATGCCTGAAATGTTTACAGGGAAGTACTGGAGTTTCTATTTACTCCATAATAATTTCCCCAGACTTTTAGAAGCTATAGAGATTAAAAAAAAATCTTCAAAAATATCATTGCTCTTTAAAGCTTCTATTGAAATTGCCTGAAATTGTATTTCAGATTGTTGTCAAATAAGGATCATAGATTTATCATAAATGTGTTCATAAAGAATTCAATGCCATCAGGAACAGTAAGTCTACACAAACACCACATCTGCTACAGCTTTCATACAGACTCTTTCATTACTGGTGTGTAATCTGTAGGACAAGCTTTCAGAGTGACAATCTTCATTGAGCTGGACCAGCTCCTACGGCATCATGTCTTTCAGCTGAGGACGGATGGGAACTGCATTCAGCACCACATCAGGGCTGAGAACCGCAGTGGAGGTCACGGGGCAGGCTACAGTCTTCCCAACCGGCAACGGCAGGCTTACTATTCCATTGAGTCATTTTCCTCATGCCGGTTCTGCCGTTCAAACACTGTAATTATTTCATATATTTTTACCTAGTTATTATCTTACTCACCACAGGCACCTGTAATTTTTCTGTATTTTTTTAACTGCTCATTTACTTATTCTTAATTCAGCTAATAATGGTTCCATGTATTAAAATTATCACAGGGAAAGTAAGTGAAAACCTCCTAGGACGTAGAGGTAGCAGATTCATTACAGCCTACAACAGGGAATAAAATATTATGTATACTTTTTGCAGTAAGTACATGCTAATTATGCAGCTATTTATAAAACACTTATCAACATTCAAACTGATACTCTTCAATGTTGTTGTTTTGGAAAACCCTGCTTTGCATACAAGATCTCTGCTTGCAGCTGAAAACAAACTTTGGGGGTCATCTGCCCACTGATGAGACAATGCTTTGTATACTCTGTATTATGCCCTATTCCTCTCATGATGGTACAAGAGTAATGGCAATATTTATGCAGGACTTCAAGGTTTATAATGCACTTTCACACGTACAACTTCATTTGATCTTTGAAACAACCTGGTGAGTGGGTAGGGCAGGTGCAATTACCCCTATGATACAGAAGGGGCTCACAGAGTTTGGGGATAACTGCCAAGCAATGTAGCTTGTAAGTTGCAGATCTTAAACATGATCTTCTGACTTGTGAGCTTTTGCTTTTCCCACTATAATGTCGGGCCCTTTACCCTTTGCTGCCTACCTGCTGCCTCTGGGTAGTAGCTCAACAGCCTGACCACTGACTGCCCAGTTTATTCCTGCCCTGAAAGCAAGTTCAAGTTCTGCTTCCCCACTTATAAGGTGTGAATCTTGCTAAGTTCATTGACTGCTTAGAGCCTTGGTTTCCCCCTCCGTCAACTTCCTAGGAACATGGTTAAGGATGAAATGAGATAACAGGAAATGCATGTGGAGCTGTATCCACAACACAAGAACTACTCAGGAAACCTTAACAATCAGCATTGTCACCCACCCTCCTCTTGAAATCTCAGACAATATTTCCAAGGACAGTTTTAGATTTTTTTTTTTAAGATGTGGCCTTTCTGGGTTTAACTCTGTGACACTTTGCCCCAACCCAGGCTGCTCCTGTGTTTGGGTGCACCTGTTAACTCTGAGCTCACAGGAGTGTCTTCCTTGCCGTCAAATTCTTTATATGTCCCCCATTTTCTTGCTCACAATATTATTTTCTCACTGACTTTCAGAATTCCCTGATTTTATAAGTCTCTATTCTTGGTACTATCTTTTTAAATCTCAAACCAGGAGAGATTGTACTTGGTCCAATGCAACAAACTTGGCCTGGGTTCAAATCTTGTTCCAACATTTGCAAGTTGTATCACTAGGGGCAAATTACCGAGCTTCCCACTTTCACTTTTCTTATTGTAAAAAACAGCATTAAAGGAATACAATACCTCCTAGGGTTGCTACGAGGTTGAGAAAATGTATATGAAATACTTTGCGGCACAAACCGATAAGCAGGTCATTTTCCTCCAAGGAATACATCGTGTTCGTATCATATCATTCCTTACTGGAAATGAACTCTCAAATTTCATACTTATAGAAGTAAACTACTCTGATGGTGACCTATATCAAATACTTTTTAGAATCAAATAGGAACTATAAAGGTAAAATTTGGCTTCAACCAAATTTAAGATGAAATTTATTTTCTTAAAATATTTAAAGAATGTTCCTAAAAATTTGACTTCATCTAGTAAATATGAACTGAATGCTGCTTGGTAAATCTTTCACTTACAAGCAAAGCATATTTTGATTACACATTCCTTTATGAGAACCAAGTCAACTTACAAAGATAACTCCCGATCAGCTTCACAGGGCTATAAAACAATGGAGAGAACCCGCCTGTTTGGGAAAGGAAGCCACTGTGTTCCATGGACAAAATACATAAAACGAAGTTTTAGCTAAAACTGAGGGGCAAGTCCATATTCTATTGTTTTCTTTTTAATTCAGAAAACTAAATAAATTATTTCCATGCCAAAAGCATAAAATTTATGTTAAATACTAAGCCAAAGAAAATTAGTATGCCAATTAGAAAACATTCAACTAGATAACTGCTGTACTTAAATTTCTATAAGTTTATATATAAGCCATTTGTCACTTAAGATTCTTCCAGCTATGGTAAGAATCTGTCCATTTAAAACAAAGACTTGCATTCACTGACAGAAGGAATCATCTATTGACAGGATAAATTACACAACTGATCCAAATACTGATGATGTCATCATAAACCCTATTTATTTTTATGACTGCCTATTCATTTTAGCTTTGTCCTAAGGTTCATTTCCCTCACATTGGCAGGACAGCTGTTGCTGGCAATTCAGATCACAGGCCTCCACTTCTGTGTCTTAAATGTTGAAACTGTTTTTGCCCAGAAGTCTAGTAAGCCTCTCCTTGAATTCCACTGCCTAGAATTTCATCTACCCTGGGCCTACAATTTGATTGGCAATGTTGTCAAGGGTAGCCAATTACCATGAGTGACCAGACATGGCACACATGTTGGGGAGTCAACCACAATGACCATCGTGGACCACAATTACATCAGTGTTACATGGACTTCTCTAAACATCTCCCAGTATAGGTAGACTCTAGGGTTGTTTGGCCACCCTCTGCCTTAATGTCTCTTATGTGCCAAATGAAAAAATATACCAGTCCTTTTGACCTCACATTTGAGTAAGACAGTTTGGAAAGATAAAGTAAATAATGTGTGAATGCTCAGAATTGTGGAGATGGTTATTAAAATTCAAAATAATATTTACTTAGTTGTGATCACTTGCTGAAGGCCAGACTATATATGTGCAAAGAAGAACATGGCAGAGTTTAATCATAAAGCAAAAAATTAAGACAAGAGGGGAGCAATTTGGCAATAAACACCAAAACCAAAACATTCCAAATGTTTTCCACAAAATTATTAACAGTAGTGGGATGCTAGGTGAATTTTGCTCTCCTTTCTTTTTGTGGTAATTGAAATCTTTTGCAATGAGAATGCTTTATTGTTACGGATGAGATAAAACTACTTATACATACAATATGGTATATAAAATATTCAATGGCATAGAAATATCCTCACAAAATACTGTTTAAAGAAAAACCACACAAAATTGTTTATAGTATGCTCCTCTTCTCATATTTAAAAGTATGTCTACATGCATAGAAAAAAGAATAGAAGGATACACACCAAAATGTCAAACGTAGTTATACCTGAGAAGTGACAGGGTTTTAATTTTCTTTTTAAGACTAAAGGAAAAATGAACTGAATTTTAAATGCAGATTTTAAAAAGATGAAAGAAACTAGAGATGAAAAGTACAGAAATTGAACAAATACGATTTAAAAACTCATTATAAAGCACTTGTATTCATCAGGTCAAATCATGTCCAAACTGTATCTAATGAATAGAGTCTCTCTCATTAGCACATAAAAAGCCTGATATATTAATGTTAAATAGCGTTCTACCATCTTTTTCCATGCTAAAAGCAAAATTGGAAAAGACATACAATGTGGATTAAGGACAGAAATAGGTGTCAGTGGCTCAGGGCTCAGATCTTTTCTGTACTAGTAATTACCTTCTCTGAACAAATCATAATTTTTCATTATCCTAGTTTATTGATTTGGAAAAAGCACAGTGAAAAATACCGGCTTCTTCATAAGGAGAGCCAGAAATGTTAAGTACTTTAAAAACACTCAGCTAAAGCAAGTGATTCATGAAAAATGGTAAGGGTTTTGCTGTCCCTAATCCCATGCTGGGAACATGGGGGTTAATCCACTTGTCCAATTTTGCATTTTATGTCTCTGCTACTGTTGCAGAGACACAGTGTGGAAACTAAGCAATTTACACGCATATTTTGTTTTTGCCTCCTCATCCTCAGTCTCTCCACTTTGTCTGGTTTTTTGTTTTTGGCAGCAGTCTCTGTGGAAGTGTGCAGTCAAGTACTTTGCTTTCAGTTGACCAAGACGTCAGCTGGATCAACCAGACTGTCCTTCCCAAGGAGGTGGGAATGAGGTAAGGGCCCAGGGGTTTTGGAGTAGAACTGCCCCAACAGCACACTCTAGTTCCTGTGCCTCAGGTCCCTTCCTAAAGCTGGGGATCTCCCAGGATCCCTTCAGATCTCTGAGGTGCTTCATTGCCTTCTGATGAATCCCTTCATCCCAAAGTCTGTCAAAGTTGACTCATATTATTTATGACTAGAAAAACAGAGTCCCTAAGGAGCCCATGTACCCCATGGGGAAAGAGGACTGAAAACTGAGTCTTTCGTATAACACAAAAGCACTTACACATACTGGACTTGGGGGACAGAGAGCCCTTCCCTGCTGCCAACCTGCAGCAGGATGAGTTCTTGGTCTTCTGGGACACCTTCCCTAGACACTACAGAGGAACAATTCTTGCTTGAGGCTCTCATTTCCAAAATCGAAGGACTAGATTTGTGTTGTCTAGCATGGCCGTCACTAGCCTTATGTGGATACTTAAATTTAGATGAATGGAAATGAAATAAAATTAAAAATTCAACTGTTTTTTTAATTTTTGTTTTGTTTTTTAAAGAGAGAAGAACAGTGTGAGAGAAAGAGAGAATCAGTTTTATTTAGTTTTTCATATGGTTCTTGTTGCTCCAACACTTTATTGTATACGTGGTGCTGGGGTATGAACTCATGTCCCTGTGCATGCAAGGCAAGCGCCACAACTGCTGAGCCACCACTCCAGTCCCTCAGTATCAGTTTTAAGTCTGGTGGCTACTGGGCTAGCATAGATATAAAACATTTCAATTTCAAGTCCTACTGGATGGTCCTGGATGAACTAGTCACTAGGCCCAAAGTCCCCTTCTCAGTTCTCCTTGCAGGACCAACCTGCAAGTAGACCTCTTCACTGGCCTGCTGTGACATTCCTAGGTTTGTTGGGCAAATATGCCAAGCCAATGTCCTTAAGAGCTTTGTGCACTGGGGAAACCAATGAAACTGAAAATGCAGATTCTTAAAGATATATTCAGAACAATCACTGAGACGTTTTAGGATAAACAGAAGTCCTCCAAGGCATTGTATTTGGTTCTAACTAATTAGGCCTACATTGGATTTAGCCAACTGAAGCACAGATAAACATGTGTTATACATTGCAATACACTGTCAAGAAGTGCTCTTAGGCTGGAGCAGTGACTTGGCGGTTATGGTGCTTGCCCGGCATGAGAGTATATGGGTTCAAACTCCAGCACCCAAGCACACAACCAAGTGTTAGAGCAATGAAAGCCATGTGAAAAACTCAATAAAGGTTGATTCTCTCTCTCTCTCTCTCACTGTCCTTCTTTCTTAAAAAAAAAATTTTTTTTGAAAAAGATGTGCTCTTAAACTCTAATTGAAAGTTATAAAATTATTCAGAATTTAATAAGCTTTTAAAGAAATAAGCTGTAAAGAGAAAAATGACGAAGTCTATGCTTGAAATCCACACTTGGAAGATGCTGCCATTTGCCTTAGGCATGCCACTCTTTTTTAGGGGGCATATGGGGGGCTTCAGGATCTGCATTTGTAAAATAAAGCTAATATCAATCCAATAAAATCCGGCAAGGATAAGGCAGCATATCTAATATAAATCAGTTCTCTTAGGTTGGTGTCTGACACACAGGAGAACTGATTCAAAATAGAGGGACAAAGAGAATCTAAATTCTCCCAGGGCCAGGTATGAAGGTAGCAGGCTGAGGTAGCAGAAATTGTATCAGGCCATCCTTGATCTCCTCAGTCTACTGAGAAAAGAACCGACTGGGTATCATAGGTCTCCTGCGATTGGTTCTATTGCTCACTTTCTTGTCTTTCCCCTCCTCCTCATCAATATCGTTACCCCCACTCCTCCTTATGTGGGCATGGCATAGACTTTCCCCCCAGGAGCTGCTGATTTAAAAACAGAAGTTAATTATCTCAATGTTCTCAGTCACCTCTTGAAGGAGAAAAAGTTAATAAATAAATTAAAATTTGCAAAAAATACAAGCTTAGTGTTTTGAGCTTTGCGTCCTAAAGACATGAGTTGGCCTGCTCGACTTCTTTTCTTTTGATTTTGTCTGCCCTTGGCTTATCAACATGCTAACCATTGAAAAAATGTCTGAACCCAGGGGTGGTTTTTACTGTTCCTTTCAACAAATCTCAAAGGTCTAATTATGACTACCATGTATGGAGTGATACACTCCATTAAGAGAGCAGAGAGAGATCCTGAATGTGTTAATTTTACTTGAGAAAAACTGAATATGAGCCAGAAAGAATATATAATATAGGTAAATCTCATTAAGCTGTCATTACTCAGAAAGATAGTTTCCAGGCAAATAAACACCCAAATCTCATTCTTGCAGATCCTTCTAAGTAGCACATTCAATTCAAATCTCCCATCCTCATATATTCTATTGACTTCAAAGAGAATTATGGGTAAGAAAATGAGAATAAGGTAGGGCAATTATAATTCTGTAAAAGAAAAAAACATGCCAACATTGATTGAATTGCTCAAAAATGAAAGAAAAAAAAAAGACACTCTCCTTCAATACATGCTCAGAAAGGCCAAAGTGTTTGTGCATCCACATTTTATAGCTTTAAAAATAAAATGTAATTTTAAAATATGCTTTCATAAGGGTCCCAAAGTTGAGGGTGAAAGTCAGTCGTAATATTCACTTATTTTATTCAACTTACATTTTCCAAATGCTTGCACTATGCCTCAGAATACATCAGTTGAGCAATTCAAAACACAACCGAAAAGTTGCCCCCAAACTCAGTCTTTAAGTTGTCTAGAAGAATTTTCCCTAGAACTTCAAGTTTTGCATCTTGAAGTCAATGTGATAATACAAAATAGCAACAAAGAAACAAATGTCAGTCTCCAAAGGTGAGGACGGACCAGATTCGGACAAATGTGAAAGAAAAGTTGTCTCACAAGGGTGACTTGCAGGTTGGCAGCCTGGTTAATACCACAGCCCAGGGGCAGAACATGGCAGATGGTGGTCCAACTGCTGGAGGCGCATAGTCCTCTTCACGGTGAGGGAATGTCCCTAACTCCAGGTTCTGCTCCTTAACTTCTCTAGCCTTCCTCCTAAAATGCCAATTTCCCGTCAGCATCACTTTTGCAAGTGCTATGGTTTGAATACGGTTATTCCCCTCTGCAACTCATACTGAAATTTTATTCTCCGATAAAGGTGTTGAGGTGGTCGAACTTTTAAGAGGTGATTAGGTCACGGGGCACTACCCTCACAAATGGTTAATGCTGTCTCTGTGGGACTGGGCTGATTCTCACAGGCCTGAGAGAGAGTTCTCGCTCTCTCCAGATTGAATTACTACAAGAATCAGTTGTTATAAAGTGAGGCGGCCCTCTCTATTTTGTCTCAAGAGCATCTGCCCTTCTGCTTTTCTGTCCTCTTGTAACCTAATGCAATAACTGACAAACCCATGGGGCAGCTGCCCAATCTTGGACTTCCAGCCTCCAGAACCAAGAGTTAAACTTCTTTTCTTCACAAGTTACCCAGTCTCAGGTAAGCAGTTTCACACTTTTCCACCCAGGTAATAAGTTGGAAATTCTTAAGCATGGCAAGGCAGACCTCTGCTAGAGAGAGCCAATGTTGACGTATCAGTTTGACAACATGGAAAGCAGAACCCTGTCTGAGCCGGGACTTACCTTCAGAGGACAAAAACCAGGTAGTGGTCATATACATGTAGGGGGTCTTCAAGGAACAAAGACTTACCACAACAAAAGGATATTGGGCCACCAAGGCAGGGCAAAGCTGGGTATTTGGCATAAAAACACAGTGCATCATAACAAAGTCATTTAAAACAGAATCTGGAGAGAGACAAAGGTAGAAAAACAGTTTAAGTTCTTGTGAAAATCTTTAGGAAAGCAAGAATAGCTATTCATTGGTTCTTGGCCATTGGAAAGGTATGGTTTACTCTACATGGAAGCATTTCATATGAAAATTATGTTGTTGACAAAGCTTCAGATCAAAACTTAATTTCTTAGGACACTGGATAAAGACATAGTATCTTTTAAAAGAGTCACTCCTGTACTGATAGCAGCAGTCACTTTAACCACAAAGAATTTTTCTTTTCTTTTCTTTCTCTTTTGCAGTTCTGGGGATTGAACCCAGGGCCTTGTGCAGGTAGGCAAGTACTCTAGCACTGAACTACACCCCAGCCTCAACTTCTAAAATATGTATAATCAAGAAGTATAATCAGACAGGATACAGTATATAGGCAGAATTCACACATGGTCTTTTCTTTTTTTTTTTTTTAATCTACATTATACCTTTGTTTCAGTATCTTTTTTTAACTTCCTATTTCCAGAAAGAGCAATGAAAGGTAAGAGATTGATAAAATTATTTTTAAAAGGAACTAGTCAAAGCAGAGAATTGGTGAGGAGGGAAAACAGAAAAAAGAGATAGGATAAAGGCTATGGGCAGCACTGGAAGAAAACAAAAGCTATCGAGTAGATGCAAACAGTGACTTTTCCAGGTTTGAAGCATTTTGCAGGTAGGTAAGGAGGGGCTGGCAAGGGACATGAGGCATATCTCAAAGATGAGCTTCATTTGCCTTTTCACTGAACTCGATGCTGGCTCTTTACTGCAAAGACAACACAATCCAGCCAGCCTTGATGGGAAGTTACAGGTTGACCAATCTACAAGTCCCAGGAGTTGTCCTACTGGAACTTGGAACCTGAAATGCCATGAGGATTTTCAATTTAAAAAAAATGAACTATACTGGCTGAGACTTGTGAAATCTTTCCAACAGAAGATGGTGAGAAATATGCAAATTCATCTCTACAAATTAGATTTCCAATGCCACGTCTTTAATGAACTTATATTTAAATCAGCACTTAAATATTTAACTATTATACTCATTTAAATCTGTTGTGATCTCAAGATGTCATCACTGAGTTAATCATTCCAAGCCTATGAAACTGAGCCAGAGAACAAGTAGAGAAGGTGCCAGATAGAAGTTGTGTAGAGCTTTTTTGTTTGTTTGTTTTTTAATTAAAAAAGATGTTGCTGGCACTGGAGCAGTAGCTCAGCAGTTACAGTGCTTGCCTGGGATGTGCAAGGACGTGGGTTCAAACCCCAACACCATGTTCATAACTAAGTGTTGGAGAAATGAAGGCCACATGAAAAACTAAATAAAATTGATTCTCTCATTCTCTCTCTCATCGTCCCTCTCTTTCTTTGGGAAAAAAAAACATCATTAACATGAATAAAATTAAAAAAAAAAAAAGAAAAGATGTTGCTTAACTAAGATTTAGAGTTGCCTTCATTTTTATATACTCTTTTGAGGTTAGCAGAATAATGCTTGCTTATATGCCACTCAGAAGGCTCCAAAGCTACGGAACTGGTCACATATAATGACTCTTAAGAACTTATTGAAAACAATCATTTCCTACTTGAAAATGATTCCCCAGTCACTCATAGAAGCCAAAAGATAAGGGAAACAAATAGATTTTAGGTAGAAAATTTAGGTAAATGAAGAGAATGTACTGTTTGTTTCTATAATGTACAAAAGTTTCACTGTAACATATTCTCATTATATTGTAAATTCACAAATGCCAAAGGTCTTCACCTCTATTATATCCACATGCTTTACGTACCTGTGCTAGATTATTTTTAGTGTCCAGGAGAGTAGTGGGGGATATTCATGTGATTTATGAGAAAGATACTGATTTATTCTTTATCTCCAAGTTATGAACATTACTTGTAAGAAAAAAATCAGAAAAACTGCAAGGAATGAAGTCAACATTAAATTATGATGTTAGCCTCATCTCTAACATAAAAAATGGAAGTGTCAGGTCAGACGCAGTGGCACCCACTGGTAATCCCAGCAGCTTGGTAGGCTGAAGCAGGAGGATTCCAAGTTCAAAGCTAGCCTCAGCAACTTAGGCCTTAAGCAACTTAGCAAGATACTGTCTCAAAATCTAAAATAAGTAAATAAATAAATAAATAAAAAGAGCAGGGGGATATGGCTTAGTGATAAAACACCCCTGGGTTAAATCCTCAAACCCACAGAAAAAATATGAGAATCTAGAAATCAGTGTGTTCTATGGTGGACATAAGGGCATTTTTTTTTTAATTAATTAATTTATTTATTTATTTATTTATTTTTGGTTCCAGGAATTGAACCCAGAGGCACTTAGCCACTAAGTCACATCCCCAACCCATTTTACTTTTTTATTTTGAGATAGGTCCCACTAAGTTGCTTAGAGCCTATTATGCTGAGTCTGGCTTTAAACTCGCAATCCTCTTGCTTCAGCCTCTGAGTTGCTGCGATTATAGGCATGTGCAAACACACCCAGCTATTTTTTTTTAAAGAAGCAATAATATAGTCCCTATCACTTTCAGAGGTGATTTTTAAAAAGATATATTTGCTCTTCATGGGTAGTAAAATCCCTTCCTCAGATGTCATAGTCTCAAATGGTCCAGGATCTTCCTTTTGGGTCAACACTCACTTCCTTTTCTCACTTACGTAGGGACAGCACAGCAAATATCAGACTGCGAGCTCTTCCCTTCCTATTTCCATGTCAGTACTAATGTTGGGCCTTAGTATGGAAGCCTTTATCCCATCTATAGTTACTGGTCACCAGCCTTTTGTCAGGGCCCGCTTCAAAGGCTATATTCTCAATGGCTATTTCCTGGGCGGCAGTAGCCACACTCTTACATCTGAGTGATGGGCACATTCCTTTACATCCTCCCGCAGTGTTAGGCTTCCTGAGGGAAGAGGGAGATCTCGCATTCACACTACCTCACCAGAGACCACCAGGTCAGTGCCTGTCCAACAAGACAACAAATGGAGGAGGCCTGGAGCCAGAGATCCTGGCTTTCATATCTACCTTCCCAATTCACAGTACTGTATTTAAAAATTCAGATAATTAATTTATAAAATGAGAAAGTGGGAAGGAGAGGAGATGGAATAAGAAGTCAGTGGTGAAATGCTTTTAGGATTGATGTGTAGATCAATTATAGAAATGGATTTTGAACTAAGTATTTTAGATAAATCTTTGAACTTCTTACAGTAAGAAATGTTCTTCTATGGAACTTAGTATGTTTAAAATAACCCATGACATTATTTTGAGAGACAGGCCAATAGCATAGTTTTTTTTTTTTTAAGTTGAATAGCAGGGGTGCAGCTCAGTGATAGGGCTCTTATGTAGTATGCATGAGGCCTGCGTTCAATGTCTAGTACAAAAAAAATTGAATGATGTGATATCTGCTCTAAAGTCATGCACAAGATGGAAATCAAAGCAGAAATAATGTAACTCTGAACACTTGGTTCCCTTGTGATATTGTACCAGTCCTTTTCACCATCAGTTCCGTGTCTTAGGTAATAAAATTGGTTCACTGTAAGGAGGTGTGGACTTTTATTCTCCCCAAAAGATGTATTGCAGTACTAATCCCCAGCACCCTAGAACGTGACCTTATTTGCAGATGTGGTCAAGTTAAGGTGAGGTCATTAGTATGGGTCCTAAGTGAATATGAATGGTGTCTTTATGGAAAGGGGGTAGGACATTTGGGCACAGACACGTACAGAGGGAAGACTATGGAAAGAGTCACAAGGAGAATGCTACGTGAACATGAAGGCAGAGATCGGGGTGATGAACTTTCAGCCAGGGAGTGCCAAAGACTGCCAGAAGCCCCCCAGAAGCTAGAAGAGACACATGTGATAGATTGCCCAACAGGACCCCTAGAAGGAAACCAATCCTACCACCTTCATCTCAGACTCTTGCCTCTAGAACTGTGAAGCCACCTAATGCTAGGCTTTGAGCTCCCCGGTGTATGGTGCTCTGTTATGGCAGCTACTGCAAATCAGGTCAGGGACATTCAGTTAAAATCTGGAGCAAGAATCAACAACCATAGAGATCCACTTGATCCTCAGACGGAGCAAGGCTGTCCTTTGTGCGGGCAGCTTCAGATGCTTAATGGAAATAGGTGAGTTTTACATTATGACCTAACAGATACCTCTGCAAGGTGGGACTGAACAATAATGTAAGAGAAGCTGTGGAAAACTACTCCTAATCCATATGCATGAAGCTGAGTCAACTGTGTGAACAGCCAGGGACTCTGTGTCATCCAGGAATACTCTCCAAACATTAATGCACATGAACCCTTCCTAACACTGCCTTGGCAATACATGCTGAAAACGAATTCTGGATTTTTTTTAAACAACGCTTAGCATGCATTTCATGAACATGCAACTGTTCCGTGCACATACCTGTTGCTTCATTTAAAGCTGGCTCAAGGCGTATGGTTTCTAGAAAATGCTCTAAAATTTTTTCAGGTGTCCCTGACATCACAGTATACCTAGATAAGAAATAAAAATGTCATTAGTTTTTCAAAAGCAGATAATCATTAATAAAAATTTCACTTATATACTTTTTTAAAGAGAGAGGGATAGTGAAAGAGAGAGAGAGAATCAATTTTATTTAGTTTTTCATCTGGATTTCATTGCTCTGACACTTCATTGATTACATGGTCCTGGGGTTCGAACCTGCGTTGTCATGCAGGCTGGGCAAGCACTGTAACCACTGAGACACTGCTCCAGTCCCTATCTTTTTTTTTTTTTTTTTAATTTGAGATTCCAAGGAACCATATGAACTTTATTACTTTACTTGCAGGCAATTCAATAAGAGAGAGCATATACCATGTCCAAGTCACACAAACAGACAATAGAAAAAAAACACCAATTGAAGAGATTAGTAGAAAAATGCCTCCTTTGTCTCTACATGGAACTAAGGTAAACTTCTTGGAGCGCACCTCTAACAGGCTTGAAACTTCCAGGAGGTTAGAAACTGAGAAACTTCAGCCTTGTTCAAAGGAAACAAAAAGGAACATGTAAATCCCAGGACTGCTCAGGTCAGGCAAGGGGAGACGGCGAGGGAAAAAGACAGTGAATGAGTTACCCATATAAGGGTTACTCGCAGCAAAATCTCAGTCCCACACTGGATTCCCCTATTTTTGGAATGTTCTGTCTTCCTCAACTGTACACTGACATGTGCTTTGGAAATGCAGCTAACAATGAAACAAGACAAAACAAAACAAAACACCAAACACCAGTGAGCAAACAAATCCCAGTAGCATCATAAAAAGAAAGAAATCAACAATAGAAAATCTAAGTAATTTATTTCAATGTCAAATGTAATTTTTTTTTTTTTTGCGAGGGGGCATTTAGCCATTATTTTAGGAGATCCAAACAGGGTGCTCTCCAATCCACATGGAAGGATTTATTTTTTTAAATCATGTGAGATGTTTCCAGTCAAAGTCCAGATGGTATGACAAGCAGCGAATGAAAACTGTAGGCAAAATACTTTTTGACATGGATGTTCCTCTTGCAAAACTCGGACTTTGCTTGCCGGCTTGCCTGCTTGGCACTTCCCTTAAGACAAAACGACAGGAAAGAAGAGCAACACTGAAAAGGACGTTCACTGTGCTTAGTGGTGGTGGAGCCCAGCGCTGGGAGAACGCGCTTCCTTGGCCTCCTCACCAGCACTGATCCTTGCCTGTCTGAGACCTTGCTGGGGCTGTGCTGACATTCCAGAATGTCTCCAGTGCACGAAGGCTCGGGCTCCTAACCTCCTGCTGAGGATTTCAGAAGAGGTGGGTTAATGCACAGCTTTGTGCATGTGACAGAAGCAACCCGGACCCGGAGTGAGGAACAAAAGCAGTCTACTTGGAAGTCGTCCACAGCTGAAGGCCAGTACGGGACCGAAAGGAAGCTGGAGTTCAATCTGTGGGGAAATCAGCCTCGGAACCTCGGAGAGGACTCAGGGAGCTGGAGGAAAGGGGAGGGCATGTCTATGAATGACTCCCGTTACTTTGGTTGGAGAATATTGCTCAGCTCAGTCATTTGTGGATTATGGGATTTTTGATAGTGCTGGCCAGATGAGCCGCCAGAGAGGTAGCATCTGGCCACATTAATCAGGAAACCGGGCTGGAGAGAACACACCTGCCGAAGGTTTACTGTGCCCCAGATGACTAAGTGGGCACTGAAGAAGGGTGTAGTGTTTACTCCTGCTAGATAAATATTATCTCTATTCTGCTGGTGAAATTGCTTAGAAGTGGGGCTGGGGGTGTCAAGGGGTAGGGGGGCTTTGAGCCTACGGCTGTGGACCTGGCGAATGGGACATCTCTGATGTAAGCCTGGTCTGCCTGGCTTCAGAGAATAAGCACGTGTTTCAGGGCACTTTTCTGCCTATACAGTAAGATGCTCTGGATGGAGACCAGGTCTAGCTGCCTGGAGCTCATTCTGAACAGGAAGTTCTCCATATATTTAAAAACCTTTCCTTAAAGTGGGCTTTTTTTTTTGTGTGGTTGATTTTGAAAACAGTTCTTATTTAATTTAATTAATTAATTAACTTTTGGTACCAGGCATTGAATCCATGGGTGCTAACATCCCCACCTCCCCCGCCTTTTTTTTGAAGTGGGGACAGAGAGAGAGAGAAAGAGAGAGAGAGAGAGGGAGAGAATCAACTTTATTTAGTTTTTCACATGGCCTTTGTTGCTCCAAGACTTCATTGTGTACGTGGTGCTGGGGTTTAAACTCGCATACTCGCACATGCTGGGGCAAGCTACCTACCGCTCCAGCCCCTCCCTAGCCCCTTTTATATTTTGAGACAGGTTCTTTTTTAAATTGCTGAGGCTGGCTTTGAACTTGCCATCCTCCTGCCTTAGCCTCCCACATTGCTGGGATTACAGGCATTTGCCACCTCGACTGGCACAATTCTTATTTTAAAATGAGTACAAATATATTACATAATATGAAAACAGAAGGAGGAAAAGGAATCTGCTACTTCACACGCCATTAAGTAGCTGCTGCTGTTAATTTGTAAGCTTTCAGTTTGAAATTTGTTTCCTTGTCAAAAGTTTAATTCTGATAGCAGGTTGGGTTCACAGTCTAGTATTCCTCACTTAGACATCTCTGAGCAAGAGCATTATGTTTGACCAAAAAGGGAAAACGCCTCAGAGTCAAGCCAGATGTCCTCTTACCTTATTGGTGAGAAAGTGGCCCATCACTGCCTACCTGCCAATCAGAGAGCCCACAACACCTTTCATTGGCTGCCAAAGACTCCACCTGTATGGTGCAGCTGCCTTGCCTGCCTCACAGCTCAGCCCCTCTTCTGGGCTGCCCAGAAGGCTGGTAGGAGCTGACATTTCCTTAGGGCATGAAGCTCTAAAGGGAGAGGCTTGGAAGCTTTTGGCCAGATACAGTCATCTTGTGTTCTTGGGGCTCTGGTTTGATGAAAGCCTCGTTTTATGGCTTGATTTCATGCTGGACACTGCCAGGCGCCTACTGCGTGACCTCTGTTTAAGTGAGGTCAAGACCACTTGAGACCAGACAGTCTGACTCTTGTCCGCTTACTACGTGAAGGACCTACTCCAGTTAAGTGAAAGGCCTCACCCCAGTTGGTTCCGTTAGACAAGCTATAAGGCTTTAAATCTAGGACAGAAAAACCTTTTCCCTGCACCAGCTCTACACATGAGGATACTTCCACCTGCAATTAGAACAAAAAGGCCAGCAGGGATGGGGACTGGAAGGAGATTCTCGTCCCGCAAATAAAATGGAGTCGAGCAATGAGAAATTCGCTTAAGGAAAAAGGAACTCAATAACTTAAATAGGAATAGTTATTTTAAATTTTCTCTTTCCACAAACTTCAGGACAGGAGGATATTCAAAACTGCAAATATTTGAGGGCTTCAAGGACTGCGCCCATCATAACAAACACTGTCGTGTGGACATTTTAATATCACACGCAGAGTTGAGATTTGAAAGCTTAAACGTGTACATAAACTATTGTGGATTTGTGAAACTGGTGACTCCTTTCTAACTCAAAAAAAAAAAAAAAAGTGCTGCAGAGTTAGGGAGCCTAAAGCTTCCTAAATTTCAGTTTCATCCATAAACGTGGTTGCTGCCATGTTATTAAAGTCCAGAATACCAACCCCAAATTCACTCACATGGACCCTCCTTTCAACTGTTTCTCTGTTTAGGAAAACTCAACATGGAAAACAACCCCTTGAGAGAGAATGGCATCTCATTCTTCAGGGCACTGATTTTGTGTGGTGCGTTTTTTACTTAATGACATTTACTGAACGGTTTACTGTGAACATGAAATAGTCTCGGGGGTATTGCAGAGGAAACATGAGATTGGAAAGCGGGTGAAGGTGGGAGTGGAAATCCTGGACTAGGACAGGGCTTACCTTAATTTTTCAATACCTATGTATGCATGAATATGTAACAACAATTCCCTCCAAAATGTAAGACTATGTTGAACAAATTGAAAAAATATTAAAAAAGAAATTTGGATTGGATGTCAGGATACAAATAAGTAGATACAATGGAAAATCAGATACAGCCCTAAAATAAATTTAAAACACATAGTGTCTCCTTTTCCTATCCCTTTAGTGTGACTTTATTAAAAAACAAACAAACGAAAACCCCCCTATATTTGGAGGACACCCTGAATTTAGAATTAGCAATAAGCAAATGCTTTTAATTCTTCCTCATGATATGAAGAGGTGGAGGAAGGGCCCTCCAGGGGATCTCTTAATCAAATGTTTCAAAGTTAAGGAGAATTCTCAAAGCTTACTTTTTCAGGTGGCTTGATTTTCCTGAGACATCATTAAAGAATGCAGATAAGCCACTACAAAATCAGCTAGCTATACTTAAGGGTACTGAACCACTGCAGGCAACCCCAATCTTCACATAAAAATTTTTTTCATTCTTATCTTCCTCAGTGGGCTGGATGAACAACTTAAAAACGTTTGGGTAAGAACATTTTTAAGACTCAGTAATAGTAAAAACTAAAAAAAGAAATTTGGATGGTAATTCTATAGTTCTGTAAGTGAAAAGATGGTTTTAAAAATATAGTCAGCCTTTTTGAAATATACTAGTATGCAATATATACTATACAGTGTTGAGGATGTATTACTTATACACAGTTATCCCTCAGTATCTGTGGGGAATTGGTTTCAGGATACCCCTGGATGCCAAAACCCACAGATGCTCAAATCCCTGATATAAAATTTCACCGCATTTGCATGTAACCTATGCATATTCTAGTGTACTTTAAGTCATCTCTAGATTAATTATAATACCTGATACCACATGCATGCTATGTAAATAGGTGCTGTACTGTATTATTTAGAAAATCAAAACACAAACAAGGGAAAAAAAGTCTGTACATGTTCAGGAGTAATTTTTTTGTGTGAATATTTCTGTTCTGGGTTGGTTGAATCCACCAACATGGAACCTGTGAATATAGAAGGTCAATGGTACTGTTTTGCTGGGAGGCAGAAGGAACAGAGGTGTGAAACTGATCAAACTGAACTTGAATTTGAGGTATCCCACTGCAAGTTCTGAGACATTGGACAAGTCACTTGCTTCTCTGAGCTTATAAATTTTTGCATCTTTTAAAAGGGGTTGTTGTGGGGGTGGAGTGGTGGCTCAGTGGTTAAAGTGCCTGGCATGTACAAGGACCCAAGTTTGAACCCCAGCACCATGTACACAACTGTCAGAGAAACAAAGCCAGATGGAAAAATAAATAAAAATTGATTTGCTCTTTCTCTCTCTCTCTCACTGTCCCTTTCTCTTAAAAAAAAAAAATAAAGGGGTTGTTATAAGGATTGGATAAAATTTGAAAAATATGTTATAGCCATTTAATACCATGTCTTCCTGCCTTCTTTGTAAAAACATTGATTCATCCAGATGAAAATATCTCAGCCTTAGGCTTTTAGTCTAAACAATAAAAATTCATCATTTATGGTAAATGTTCTGAGAAGCCCCACTTATGTGACAAGAAAGGAACAATCCTTGGGATGCATTCTATTTTTTTTAATAATGGTATTTTTTTTCCTAAAGAGAGAAGGCGAGAGAGAGAGAGAGAGAGAGAGAGAGAGA